>JABCMJ010024570.1:0-11743 GCA_014822125.1 Arbutus unedo | reverse complement strand
CCTGCCCGTCTGCTCCGGCCAAGTACCCGTCCAAATACACCGCATTTCCTGGGCAGTCAGTCAGTGGCACGAGAGTGTACGCGGAGCGCCCGAATCCAAATTCGCCTACGTCCATGTAAGTCCTAAAATACCATTCACTTGTAGGGTCCATGTACGGCACAAATGTTTCCGATACATGTCCTCTGTATAGCACGCGCCGAAACTTTTTACTACTAGCATCGAAAATCGAAGCCATTGATATTATTGGCCCAGCTCGAGCATTGAACCCGACATGGAAGGCCCAATTGGTCCATCTAACCTCATGGCCTTTGATTGTAAGCCTAGCGTTTGTTGCATTACAAGGGGCGGAATCAGGATACGGCCCTTGTCCCGATGCCTGGAAATCAGTCTTACCAGCTCCAGGTATCGGAACAGTGAATCTATCTACATACTTGACAATTTGCATTGGCTCGATATCAACTAGTATAATTATACCTTCTATTGGTCTTGCGAAAATATTAGTCGTTCCTCCCCAATAATAGCATGAAATTTTAAGAGATCTTTTCGTTACAATTTCCCCAAACCAACCCATGGAAAAAGGAAAGCAAGTGACTTCAGACAAATTCAAGTTCCTTTTCAAAATCGAATTTTGGAAAGGAGGGTAATTTGATGGAAGTATGCTGGCCTGGAAGAGCTCGTCGAAAGTGAAAGGGGGGAAACCATGACCATTGTAAACATGGTCCGATGTGATCGAACCAGTAACTAGGTCTACAATGAGTTCACGAGTCACACCCTCAACTCGAACTACTACCTTAGCTCGACGATAAGGAAAAGACCCACCGTGTCTCTTTGAAGATAGCCAATTGAGGACATCTTCTTTTTCAGGCTCTTCAAGATCAACAAAGTGATAAGTCAAGTTAGAAAGTTTACCCAAGTGGGATTTTTGGATGATGAGGCTAATTTGGTTGATTTCACTAGGGTTAAGAGGGTCTAAGGGGTGAGGAACTGTAGCTATGAAGAAGCATTGTACCAGAAGAGCTACAAGTAGGAGCTGTATAGTCATGTTCAGATGTGTATGCAAAAGTATTGTTTGACAAATATATATATATTGGGCGGTGAGATTTGTCGTGATGCACGCAAATTGGTCCGAACACTCTGAATTTATATATAAAATCTATATCTATTACATCATGACAGCTGCATTTTGCTTTAATAAGAAGCAATGCAGAGCACATGACCATTAATGAGGCCTATTTTAATCCACATTTTTTAAGTTTAGGTCAACAGAAGACCTTGTCCATCATCTCGGGAAAAAAAGTCTCAAACAACACACGTTTACACGTACTCGCACACAGATTGGGGAATTGGAAATGCAATAGTGCACCCTTGAACTACAGCGTTGTAATGTAGTAAAACGACATAATTTTATCTATTTTTATAGTTTTATTGGAGACTTTTGAAACTAATACAAACTTAACAAGCTCTAAACAGCATTAAATAGAGGCAAAACTACGTCATTTTACTGCACTGTGGTATTCCTAAATCCCTCACGCAATTGTAGCAAAATCATTTCAAAAAACTCTGGACTTTTCAAGAAGAAAAGAATCATCTCTCAAATTTAAAATAAATCTCTTCGACTTTCCGCTCACTCGGTGATGGATAATTTTTGCATATGGCCAAATAAACACAAACACCAATGCACTTTTTCCAAATATCAATACATATACACAGATACAATACACACTTTACAGATATCGAGATTCTTTTTGCATATTATCTACCGCCTAATGAGCGGTGGTTACATTTTCCATAAAACTTTTATTCAAATTCATGCTTAAAGTTGGTTTTACCCATTGGAGTGGTTCATGTCATATAAAGCTTCTCCTCTAATAAACATGAACATTTTAGAGAGAGAGAGAGAGACGATTGTTGGCAGAATTGGGAAATCTTCTTGGTGAGGGACATGATGAAACCCCAAGGTGTACCATACCACAATGTCTTCATTCTCTATTCCCCTGTTCCTGGTTTTACAATCAACAGGAACACTATCATCAGATTCAACAGCTCTATCATCATTATGTGCTTCTAGAAAGATTCAACCATAATTATTTTAAAACTAAGTCTGCATACACAATTCTAATACATAGACCCGAACAAAGATATGTCTAGAACCACTAATAACGTAAAGCCCTTCAAAATACTGTGACCCCCATGTGAATCAGACGGTTATGAGTCTAGATTTGTGCACAAGAGTGTGTTCCTAAACTTTCTCATTATTTTAAGCTCTTTAGATATCTTTTACAAGCAACATCATTATGAAGGGTAACACCTCGTCCCGTCCTATCTCACATTACAAGTCTACTTGAGTGATCTTAGATATATAATTAATAAACTATCTATTACTATTAGTAACTTAATCTTAAGTATTTTGAAACATGTGATTAGCTTCCAACAGATTGCTAGATTAGTGATCTATCTACGTTGGACATTGCAAATGGTATCAAAACAACTTGTGTACACGACCGTATGGGCTCGAGAAATTGAAGTCCAAAGAGTAGACTCGGGTAAAAACGTGGTGACTCTATTGGTCAATCTCTCAATGGTTTAAAGATGGATAGTTTGTAATACTATGTCTTACTCTGAAAGTCTAAATAGATGATCTTAATATATAATAAACCATAAGCTTCCTTGTAATTATAAGAAATTAGGGAGCCTAAAGCCAAAATTTCGCCTGTGGCTGCCTAAGGTAGAGCCGGACCTGATAGCAAGTTCCTCCCCAACTGATACCCCTAAAAAAAGGGACAAAATTTTTGTAAAATTCACTTGAAATAAAAAAAATGTAGCCGATTTTGACGGGGAGTTTTGACTTTGACTTCTTTATATATTGGTCTCGTTTTCATCAAGTTGTTGTAATTTTTTACTTTTGAGATAGAACTACACTAGATAAAACCCGTTAAAATTGAAAAAAAAAAATTAGTAAAGAAAAAAAATACAAATCACGAAACAAGTTTGACTTTTTAAAGGACATCTTTAGAATATAGAAATGAGCAATTTTGAGATCAAAAAGTTTAGGAACACGCCCATGCACTGATCCGTACTCAGATATATCCGAACTCATTAGATACATGTGAAGCCCGCATTGTTTTAGAGAGTCCTCAAGCAGATTATAGAATGGAGTCCTGAATCCGGTGGATTTCTTTCTAGATTGCTCACACTAAATCCCCTTACTCTGAAATACAAAAAAAATAACCAACTAGTGCTGTAAGGCTGAAGGCAGTCCGAGGGTAATTCGATGCTTAAGTTAGTTCCCGAAAAAGATAATTCTAATTGAAAAGCACTTGAGAGTGGTGTCACATAACATACTTCACGTAAAGTGCTTCAGTTCCCTTACAGAAAATAAAACTTGCACCCCAAGCACCATGACATCAGAAATGATTGGCTCTGCCTCTAACATCAAGCATAAGGCACCGAGTCTTAGGTCGTACTCTATGTGGCCGTGTCGAGCCACTTGACACGTACATGGAGTCGTAGAAAGCTGAGATCTACTATGATCATGCCAACAACTCTCCGTTCAGCCCGACCCACACATTGGTCGTACGCTCGAAGACGGGCTGGTTGCACGATGTGCGGACCTTGCGGAGCCTTCATACCGACCCGAAGTTGGGACAGAATGGACCGAGAAGACGAACCATGATGAGCGAATAATATGAATCTTTGATCCGGCTTATGCCGAATCCAACCGAGATTGGTTCAAACCGTGACCCAATATCCTGTAAGTCTAGCCCACTACCCGCACTTTACGCTTCTACAAAATTTATTTTGTGCATTATCCCTCCAACACTTCTACCATTCCCTTTATAGTTTAAAATCTGTAATCTAGAATCTAAAAAATAATTAACTCCCACACGCAGTATCGAGTTAAAAATTTGATGACTGTGTCAATAAGATGGAATACCTGAGGCTCCAAGCTGCCAAATTGTCATCTCCTCTGCTTTGATCAGCATACAGACCTCCAGCCCATTTCTCAGAGTTATTATACGGTGTGACCCACACATGGTACTTAGCAAAGGAGCCTCGAATTTCCACATAATCATCTTCCGTTAAAATGGAGCCCGCCACGGACCCCCGTATCAGACAGTATCCAACCGCGTTTCCCACCTTGATTTTCTCGTTGGGAGTCACCACTAACAACTCGGCTGGCTTAGAGCCGAGCTGAATCCTAGCATCGGCTTCTGTTCGAGCTGTTTCACTCACGACTGTCCAGTAACTATTCCTTGGTGATCTGCTGTTACTCACCCTTGTGGTTTGCAGTGTGGACTTGACAAAGGAGTTGGCATCACTGTCCACGTCCAGATCATGGTATGCACCCAGTGTGTTCTCTGCTAACAATGTACCATAGACTTCCCCGTGTATCTGGCCCGTGTGGATGTATACTGATCCCCGCACTTCGAGCAACCCAGTTAGTCCAACCTGTGACGAGAAAATTGGGGTCGTAACTCATGGCAGCAAGGACAAAGTAGTCCTTTCCAATATCTTGTCAATGACATTTGATTTATGAGGCTTGAGGGTGAATAAGTTCTTTTTATTGTCAATCATGGTTTGGCATAGAGCCTATGTCCACAGGCAAAGATCAGACTTTGCACTGTCGCGGGGTCGGAAACGGACATGGAGAGCCTGTTCTGCGCTGTGCACAACATGGCCTCGAGGTCCGGTCAAGAACAGGTTATAATCCTATAAGAAACATACCATAAACATACCATGACTTTGATGGTGCCAGTTTGCTTGAACTCCCAATCAACTATATAGTCATAGTTACCAACAGTTGAAACCATCCTCACCACCAGGCTCACTTCTGGTCTAGATTCACTTACCTGCAACAAATTCAAACTCTCATTGGAAAACTTCGATAAGGGTCAGATTTGGAACTTGTGGAAGGGGGAGAGAAAGGAAGAGGAAAACGAATTTCGCTAGAAGGCATCGAAACAAATGCCAACCCTTGTGTCAGAGCTTGATACAAGTGGTACTGCAGATGCTCGGGCCAAATTCTTCAATGTTTGGTTTTGCAAAGAAAAGGAATGGAAAGTGACTTTACCCTTGCTTGATTCAAACGAAAATATGAGTGCAAACAATCCAAAAGACAAGATGAAAGAAGGATAAAAGGAAATCAGGGAAGGAAGTGTTGTCTGTCTACTGATTCTCCATTGAAGTTTTTTCTTTTCTCTCCCAAACAAGGAACCAAACTAAGCTAAGGAATAAAAACTATCCTTTTTCATGCAACGGGGGGCTAGTGCTCCTCAGAATGACTGGGCATAAAAGGCACATAGGCAGTGAATCGGATAGAAAGTGAAAGTCGCCAAAAACTGGCAAAATACTCTTGAAACCAATTCACTGGAGTGAGACAGAGGAGAGTGAAATTTCGTGTATAGGGGTAAAATCCAACCATCTACGAAGGAACGCCAAAGCAAAAGCAGCTCTTTAAAACTCTATTGAAACACCAGTACAGCCTATTGAAAACCCATACCACTTTCCCTGGAATTGCAATTTCAGTATGGCGCCATATGACATCTCCGGCTTGTCGTTCGAATATGCAAAACACATTTGGTATGATTAATGGTGTCCCGTCTTGCCCCGTGAAGTACCCATCCTTGAATACTGCATTTGATGGACAATCCTTTAGTGGTTCAAGTGACACTGCGGATAGGCCGAACCCATACTCGCCTGCATCCAAAAACGTCTGATAGTACCATTCTTCTGTTAGATCCATGTACGGCACAAACAGCTCTGATATGAACCCTCTGCACAACACGCGACGATATTCATCCTTGTCAAGGTCATAGATTGATGCTAAGGATATTATTAGACCTGCACTCATGTCGAAACCTAGATGGAACTTCCAATTAGCCCACCTGATCAATCGACGAATAAACCAAAAGACTTATTAGCTTCAATAGCATACACAATACCTGAATCCTAATGTATAACAGAAGGTTCAGAGGACTGTCCAAATCTCCTGGTTTTTGACAAGATGAGGTGTCCCGGGTATCCCCATTTAGAAAAATGGATCGAAGGTTTTGGGCACTATAGCTTTTCCCATGCCCCAGTGACCAACTTGTTTATGATGCTTGGACTAAAGCTTCTATGTTTTATTCTGTTGAGATCACAAGCTAATGCAGAATCATCAAGTTCCACAACTTACACTACGGGAAAACCTTCAACTTAGTTCCATTTCAGTAAAAAAGTATTCTAAATAAAATAACAGTTTCCAATCCACATACCCAAAAGAAAATTTGACCTACATACCATCGATGTAGATTAAGGCAAAAAGGCATGGCCTCAAGAACACAAGTGATTTTGTCTAACTAACAAAGTCTCATCCCATCAGTAAGGCATTATCAGGTAGGGCTGAAGACCCGGGCGGCTCCTCAGATCTTCACATACAGCCTGACATATTTACATATTTATGTTTAAGGCATTTCATGTCATGATTAGATCAAAAGTTTGGTAGATACCTTACCTAATTGTGTTTCCATCGAAGCTGAAACTTGGACCTTCTGGTTGCACCACTTTTATTGCCTTCACACTAGGAAAAATGGTGGCTCCTGCTCCGATTCTCTGTAATCAATCCCCTCAGCCTTTGGCACTGGAATCACCATCCTATCATAGAACCTCATGACCCTCATCTTATCAAGATCAACGATTACTGTTATTCCCTCGATAGGTCTCATGAAAAAATTAACTGCCCCGTCCAAGTAATAACACAACTTTAACCACCCTATTAGTCCTCTCCTCCTCTCCATACCACCCAACAGTGAAACTCCCACACACCACTTCTTCCAACTTAAGCCCAATCTTGTCAATTGAGGCTATAAACGGTGCATACATCGTTGCCATATTGCTTGCAGCCATGTGTTCGTCAAAGCTGAGTATTGGGTAACCATTTCCACCATAGATTCGATCATCTATTATCGAATTTGTCGATAAATCAACAACTATTTCATGGGTTTCTTGATTGGCACGTGCAATAACAAAGGCTCTACGAGGTGGGTCTTCTGGGATTTGGTCTGATAACCATGATAGGATGGTTGATTTATCTGTTTCATCTAAACCAACATAGTGAAAGCTCAAGTTTTGTCCAGGGCTGAGGTTGGACCCTTTGACTATGGTTCGGACTTGATTGAGCTCTGATGGAGTTAGAGGATCTAGTGGGTGGTACACGTGGGTTGAACTAAGGCTATGTTCGTTTGCTTGTTTGGAAAAAAAATTTCCAAACACTTTTCTGAAATTGTTTGGGAAATTTTTTCCCAAACATTTTTACTTTTTTCCCAAACAACATTCATTTATCTATAAAATAAGAGAGACAGACAGCACCTCGAAAACACCGAAAAAATTTAACTCTCAAATTTTTTCTGAAACACTTACACCAAACAACATCTCAGAGTTTTTGTTCTCAAAAATCGTTTCAGAAACAAACAAACGAACACAACCTAACAATACGGGAAGGAAAAAGAAGGTGAGAATCCTAAAGCTCGAAGCTTTGGCCATGGCTATGGGATAGGCCACAGCTGTGAGTGTGATAAGAAAGCAAGAAGGATGTGTATATTAAACCAGTGCGGACTTTTCTAAATCAATAATTCAGACATTTTTGGACCACATTTTCTTGGCAGGCCAAAAAACTCACATCAGGGAGAAAAACAAAGGGGTCATTTTGTATAGAATAAGTCTACTAACGCATCACGTTGTACGTCAAATTGTATATTGTGCCTACGTGGCATGCCATGCAACTTATGTTTTAGGTATAAAGTGCAAAAGCGGATCTCATAAATTTTGATTAACTGTTCAAATTAGTGGACCTTATAAGTGTGTGGTATGTCACATAGGTATGATGTATAATTTAATAGTGTTAGTAACATTGCTCATAACTACTGATTGGTAGGCTGAAACGAGTTTTTTTTGTTTTTTCCACATGATAGATCAACCTAACCTCAATCCATTTCATCAAGAATATTAACTTCTTGTCGTCTTGGATAGAAGTTGAACCCACAGTTGCGAATCAGTAAGCTGACTACTCATCCTCAAATCAGTGCTTTCCCTCTGGGAAAAAAGTATAAGAAAAAAACGCAGAATCAAAGTCCCAAAACACAATCTTTGTAGAAACTGGCAGAAACTAAAGACCCAAAACTCTTACAAACTCAGGACACTAATGTGCCATGTGATGATGCTGCATGTAATGTAATACTCAAGAGTTCAACTGAGAAAACAGTAGTACGCATCAGTGGACTGATGAGAGAGAGAGAAGAACCGGAGAATGATTGTTAGCCGAGAAACGGATGAACTAAGGCTGAGTCACGGCGGCTTGGTGGTGTTGATGGGGTGCCAAGAACTCGGGGTGATGCAGTGGGCATGGCAGGGGTCAGCGAGTAAGAGGGAGAGGGTAATCGGAAAGGACTAATTTGATTCCAATACAACGGTGAGGGAGAGGAGAATCAGGTTTAAATTGGAAAGGACCTCTTTAAAGCAACTCAACCCTTATCCAAACCAAAAAATTCTACAAATACAACTTTTTATATACAAATTCATACAAAAATTCCTATGAAATCATCTTATGCACTAACCTACCTTATTATGAAAATTTTCAGATTGATTCTAAATAAATTATATATATGTGTATTCCTAAACTTGCTCTATCTAAATTCCAAATCATAAAGGCTACACGAATATTTAAGTGCACATATTCAGACATAGATTTATTCGAAACCGCTTAATACATGTGGATACAGCTTAAGTGTATAAGTTCAGATAAAAATATATTCAGAACCATTTGATGCACTAGAGCTCATAAAATAATAAGAGGTCTCACATGCATCGAACATTCGATACACATCTGTTCCAAATTTGTACGCATGTGTAGGCCTACTCGTTCAAATTTGAGTAAAAAAACACTCATAAGGGAGCCTCAATCCTTTGCCTAGATTCATATCAAATTGAGTTTCTAGTTATATGGTTACTCAAATCAAGAGATACTCAAATGTTTATTTAAATTTTTTAAGGTCATTTCTTACCTCTAAAAATTATGACTGTGTCACTAATGAGCCATCTACTCACATTTATGCTTAAATTTGAATTTGTCTATTGAAATGCTTCATATCAATCGAACTACTAAAGATTCACATCAAAAAATTATTTCTATGCTTCAATTTTAATTTTAATTTTTCAAAACTTATCTCTCGTCTCTTTTCCTCCCTTGATATTCACAACAAAAAATTCTTTTTAACTTCTATGTCCGCCCCAAACGAGGACGAGATCCAAACTTTAAAAAGATTATCTTCCAAGTAAATATAATTCTAAATATTACAAAAGAAGTACACTTATATTTTCATAAAAATATAAGTTAAAAATGTATCAATATAATTTTTTAGATTCTAAGATAATTTACGCGTGCATATTTTTTAAAGAAAAAATCGAGATCGGGACAAAGACATGCAAACCCTCCTCAATTTTATTTCCCATATTTTCTTAAACTACTTCTGATTTGATTCAATTTTTGAGAAATCTCTAAATTCCTAATCTGTTTAGGATGGGAATTATAACAAAAACGATCGGATAGGATAAAATTAACATCTTTAAAGTCAAATGAATAGTTGTTTCTTTAAACACGGATATCACCAATTAGAAAAAATCAAATATTTTGTTTGGTGAATTTACTTATTGATTTTTGTGAAAATGACAAATTATGTTGGTTGGGTTTTGGGCAATTGCATTGTAATTTATGGATTGTTTCGGTAATATTGTAATAGTCTTAAACTTCAGGGGGGAAGTTAGTGTAATTTATGTGTTATAAAAGTATATTTTAGGAGCGGATTTTGCCCGTAATCCAGCGGCCGAAGCAAACCCGTATGCTGATCCACTCGGAGAACGACACGATACGTAGAGAGACACCTCTTGGAAACTCTAGGAAGCTCTACTCATCTCTCTCTCTCTCTAGGAAACTCTAGAAACTCCGGCGTCCAGCACCTTTTAGTTCCTTTACATTTCCAGTCTCATTGCATTTTAGCGAAGTGTCTCCTGCGGTGCTTCTCTATTAATATCTCGATCAGTGTCTCTCTTTTACTCTCTCTCTCCCTCTCCACAATCCATCAGCTGTAAGCGCTCTCTCTCTCTCTCTCTCTCTCTCTCTCTCTCTCTGTTATATGATCCTATGCAATGAGATATTACCTCTCTAATTTTGTTCTTGTAGTTGAAATACTTTCGTATGGTTGATGGTAAAAGTTTTGAGTACGTACCCATTAATTAAGTCATCATTTACAGAAATGGGTGGTTCTTGCTTTTACAAATTATACCGTATGGGAGTAATTTCACGTACCCTTTAGGCTTCCTTGTGTTTTAATTTTGTGCCAATTAATTAAGTCATCATTTACAGAAATGGGTTGTTCTTGATTTTACCAATTATACTGTGTGGGAGTAATTTCACATGCCTAAATTACTTTCTCATTGACCATGCCAATTGCCAGTTCTATTTGAATGATTGATGGTCTGCCCCTCTACATTAAAATACCGTTTGCCTAGAATGGATTCAGGAGTTTGGTTGGTGTGGTATTAGTTGTTCTGTTGAAAAAAACTGATATGATTAACTATTCATATGATCAAGTCGTAACTGAACATTCATTCATTCCTCATCCCGGCGGGCCTTCACTCACCCGAACTGGCTGTCTGCCTGGCCCAACGAGTCAAAGGGGGGAGATGGAATCAAAAGGTTGAGGAAAGCGGGAATCTCTTTGTATAAACAAGTGCTTTCACTTTCAATGCGGACTACTTATTATTTATTTGATTAAAACCCCAGCCACCCCAGTATCATGAACGTAGATAGCAAATTCTTCTTATTCATATTGAAATGAATTGTTGAGATGAATATCTATCCGATCGACTTTTATATGTGAAGATTTGTAGCATCATTCATTCAAGTAAATACAGATTAAAATCGTAGGAACATGAGCTTGTGATATAGCCACACCTAATTCTAGACCGGTTAATGCAGAATTATAAATAAAGGACCAAGATCTCCTATGAAATATAGAATATCACTCATACATTGTATAGTCTAAGCAAACCCCCTTAAAATCCTTACTGAACTATGTCTGGTCATTATATTAGCAAATAAAAGTATTCTATGATTAGTTTCCTCTTTTCATTGTTATCATGATTTTATGTCTCTGTTAGCTGGTTTTTAAGAACTTCTAGGTAGATTTGGTGGGCAGAGCTGCATTACTTACTGCATTGGCAAGGTAGATGATAACTGTCAACTAGAAGATTGTCAGTGATGGTTTCATGGCACTTGGGGCAGATTTGTATTTACTGCAGGGTGTTAGTGTAACAAATACTGATTTTTCTTTGGCCAATTTGTCCATAATTTGCTTACTTATTTAGAAAATTGAACAATGGTTTCATGTGCTAACAGATATGTTTAGGTGGGTGACATAGATGCCCAAAAGGTGTATGTTTGAAGACCTCTAAGGTTAGTGGTTCTTTGATTGATTGAGTCCTTACCACCTATATTGTTTTGTTTGACGATTAGACAACAAAACTTGATATGTTTCTGCACTGGAGCTTATCAGTTCTTTATGTTCCCAGCAAACCTAAGGGGTATGGACAAGTCTCAGAGGAAAAACACAGAGAGAGTTTAGGTGGTTAGGCACACACGTAAGTTATTGGGTGCTTGTACTAATCTATCTAGCATACTTCTACAGTCTACCGGTGGAGAGCATGTATC
>JABCMJ010024564.1:0-12216 GCA_014822125.1 Arbutus unedo | reverse complement strand
TGTTTTCAAAACTGCTTTTGGAAAGTCCTCTGCAGCACCCGTACTTTTATAGATGTTTTCTGAATTTTGATGTATTGAAGCAATGTGGTAACCATGGCTGTTTTGAAATTTTCATTGTTTTTGTTTGCTGAAACACGAAAAATGGAAGTGGAAAACTATAAACATCGAAGAATGAAAACGATGCTAAACGTACTGTGTAAGTCAAACTGGGTGAAATATACTTTGGTTTTACTACATTGATTCAAAACTTGGAACTTTAGTCTCTCACTTTTGCCATATTCGTTGTACTCTTTTCTGTTGAAGATGGAATCTTATATGTTTGGCAAATTGTTTCGGAAAACTGTTTTCAGGATAGTTTCTTTCTATAGGAAACACATTGAAGATACCTTATTCACGACATTTCAAAACCGCGTTCACACGAACGTGAGGTAGTGAAGAACAAAAATGAAGTCATAGGAAGGAAAACAAAACAAGCTGGGAACAATTCAAACTGTTCACTGCATTAATTACAACATGATCATTTGTGATTATTCTCATCATCATTATCTCAACAGGATGCAAAGGGAGTATCCCTTGCTGGATTCCTAAGCTGGCTGATATGGCGCTCCGCTTACCTGACTCGTGTCCTCAGCTGGAGGAATCGTTTTTACGTCGCTGTGAACTGGGCAACAACACTAGTCTTTGGTAGAGACAACTCGAGGATCGGATGATTGCAGATTTTCTCAACTGTTGCAACATTTGTGTTGGACCAGTTACCAGATCTTCTTCAGCTTCCGCACTGTTTAGATTGTTTGTGTAATTAGTACACAATGTCTGGGAAATTTTCTTTTGAGTTACTATAGGATGATAGGTATATCTAGTTGATAACAGAAGCAGAAGCCAAGCCTAAGGAATCAGGGCATATTCATTTCATATGTACTTATCTATTTTGCAGTAAATTTGGTTACATTAGTTGTGTTAATAAGTTAATTAGAATGAATTCTTATAATATATTCTTTTCGATTTATAATTTTAGTTCGTTACGAATAGTTGCATCATTTTTGAAATAAGAATAGAGTACTTTTGCATATGTTCTTTTAAATTTTTTTGCATGAATGTAAAGTGTTAAATGTATAGATATGTGTTATGTTTAGTATTAGGGGTAACTTAGTCTTTTCTCTTTGTATTCACCTCTATATATTGTATGTGTGTATTAGGGCGTCAGAAATAAATCCTAAATACTGTTTTTCCTTAGTTAACATGGTATTGGAGCCAAACTAAAAAAAACAACCCCACCAACCATTGTCAACCAGTCCTAACCTTACCATCATAGTCGTCGCTGCTCTCCCATCATTGACAATCCCTTTGCCGTTGATTGTGATCGCTAATTTCACGATCTATGCTTCGATCTCGTGATCTGTGCTTTGATCTCGCGATATGTCCCTTGGTAGCCAAACAATGATGGTTTGTTCTTAATCTCATGTTTCGGTTCATCTGGAGCAGTAAGGTTTTTTGCACCAGATATTTTGTTTCGATCGATACATCTCGATTTGGTATGCTGTTCTTTTATCTTTTATACCAGATTTCGATCTCTTATTTATTTTACAGCTTGATGATAATATACATTTTGTTTTAACAAGCTAATGTCGTGGCTATACGTTATGTTGCATGCATGATAATTAGTTATTCGTTGGTTATTTACTGGTTAGGTTCTCTATTACTTCTTATATTTATCATGGTTTTGAGTTTTGAGTTCTGTTCCTATTACTCATTGGTCTCCTAAGATGTCATCAATCACATCAACGAAATTAAATGGTAAAATTATGCATTGTGGGCTAAGACTGTTGAAGTATATTATATTGAGAAGACGCAGTGTAGTTTCTTAATAGATGATCCTCCCATATCTATTAATTCTAGGATTGATACATAGACAATCAGGGATGTTGGATTTGTATTCAGTTATGGAACATTATGGATTCTCAAATAACCAATACATTGATTTTCTTGCATATTGCCAAATTTGTGTGGTATCAGGCTCATGAGTTGTATTATGGTGTCAATAATATGAGGTGAACATATGACCTTATCAGACTTATTTTTCTCTTGCACGTAGTGAACTGTCCTTAAAGGATTATTATGCCAAGTTTCGTGGTATTTGTGAAGAACTCAATATTTGTTAGCCTATTTCTGTTGATGTTTAAGTTATGTAGTGCCAACACAAGTCTATACATGTGGCTCATTTTTTATCTGGGTTACCTTCCTTTTATGATCTTATTCGTTCACAGCTTCCTCGTGCTAAGGATTCGTCTTCTTTCAGAGAGGTTTTCAGTCATCTTTGTTGGACCTTTATATCTGTTCTTATTTCAACTTCTGGTGTGGAACTAATCGATCAGCTTTAGCCACTATTGTTTCTTGTGTTTTTGGTTATGGTGGTCGTTAGTGATGAGGAGGTAGTCGCGATGAATTTGGTCACGGAGGCTATGGTCATGGAGGTCGTGCATCTGAGGGGGTTGACATGGGGCTCACCTTTGCACTCATTGCAACAATGATAATCACACTATTAAGTATTATTGGGATCTCCATGGTTGCTCATCTACATACCAGGTTACACTTTTAGAGGATGATAGTCCCTAGCTTTCATAGCCTCCTAGTTCATCTATCTTAGGACCTCGTATGGTTATCATTCTAGCGAAAGAGTACAGTTGCCTGGTTTTCATGCAAACATCCTAGATGTCCTCATTTTACTACTATATTTGCTCAAAAAGGCTAACCTCTTTCCTGTCTTAATACTCCTACTACTTGAATTATTGACTCTGGTGCTTTTGACTATATGACTGGTGTCTATACTATTTTGTCTGGTCACCATATATCTGACCACCCTTCTCATGTTGCATTAGCTAATAGTTCCCCATCTGATGTTGCTGGTCAGGGTTCCATAAATTTGAGTTTATTTGTTTCGTTAGATTTTGTTTTACATATTTCGCATTTTCCCTTTAGTCTTATTAAGGTGGCTTGATCAAATAACAAAATTAGTTTGTCTCAGTGCAAATATATACTTGATATTTTAAAGGAGACTGACTTATCAGGATCGAGACCTGTAGATATTCTCGTGGATCCTAATGTCAAACTGCGTGGTGTTGATCAAGGGAGGTACTTTTCAGTCCTGACCAATATCTTCGATTAATTGTTAATTGAATTATCTTACGATTGCGAGTCCTGATATTTCATTTGCAGTTAGTTTGGTGAGTCAATATATGCTTGCACCTTAACTTCGTTGTTGGGAGGTTGTTCTTAAGGCTCATACATGATGTGCTCTGTTTTATTGAGCAAGTGGTCATTTACGTGTTAATTGATTTATTGATTCGAATTGGACACAAAGACCTTCTGACAGGATATCCACTATTGGTTACTGTATTTTTTTAGGAGGTAATCTTATTACTTAGAAAAGTAAAACACAAACAGTTATTGTATGATCTAGTGCAAAAGTTGAGTACAGTGTTATGACACACATTACATGTGAGATTCTGTGGATATGATCATTTCTTGAGGTATAGGCTTTGGTGTATAGTTGCCCATAAATATATACTATGATAACCAAGTTGCCACTTATATTGCATTCAATTTAGTTTTTCACAAGAGGACCAAACATATTAAGGTGGATTGTCATTTTGTTCGAAAAAAGATGGCTAACCACAAATGATTACTAATATTTTTGTGTCTACAGGTGCTCAACTAGTCAATATCTTCACGAAACCATTGTGCAGGCCACGGTTAGAGTTATTGTGTAACAAGCTAAATCTACATGATATCTATGTTCTATTTTGATGGGAAGTGTTAAATATGTTGATATGTGTTATGTTTAGTATTAAGATTGAAGGTAACTTAGTCTTTTCCCTTTATATTCACCTCTATGTATAATATGTGTATTAAAGTGTTATAAACAACCCTAAACACTGTTTTTCCTTAATCACATAAAAAATTAATTGGCAAGTTTGTTTTATGTCCATCGTGTCTTTTGTTATACCAAAGATGTCATCAATCTTTTTCATGCCCAAATGAGAAGATGATGTGTGTCACACCTTCAATTTTAACATAATAATTGTCATATTGATATTAATAAAATCTTTCCCAACTCGTCACATACCCAAATCATAGTTACCAAAACGTGACGTTTTAAACAAAAGGTTACATCAATCGAGTTAAAATATCAAATGCAAATTTAATGTACATCCTTTTTAAAAATAAAGACTACATAATGTTTATAACTCTCCCATGCAATTTTTCGAAAAGACATGTTGCCTACATGTGCTCCCTGCACTTCCTGTTCTTAGTCCAGTGTTGCACCTGAAAAAAAAAAAAAAGGGCTGAGCCACATAGCCCAGTAGGAATATCTACATCAACATCATATGAATATGAGCAATTAGGCACACAATATGATCATGAAACAACAATGCGAGCACGAGTATGAACTTACCAATAGCACAAGATAAGCTTGAATAATACACTCAACCATCTTACTGCACCGTCTATTTCTATCAATTTCCATCTGAATTTCGATTCATTCTCCATTCCATAACTTATGTTCTCTCACTAAGACATTCATCATCTCGCACGTCACACGAGAGTAGTCAACGCATCATATTAAATTTTCAAACCTCAACATTCCAAGATCACTGGGACACCCTCGAAACTCATGTTAACAAACTTATAGCATAGACATCTCATTGTATGAATTGTTTAACTGATATCCAACTCACGCGTATCTTCATATCTTTATCCCGGTATTTAAGTTGTCCTTCCTAATATGACATCCAAAGGTGACTTAACATAGCATTTTCATTCCCATGAATACCAACGTATGTATATAATATAACACGCATCCAATGGAGACAAGATAAGTCATCCTCGTATTTCATAATTTCATATATGTATATCCACATCTTACATTTCAAACACCAACATATAGCACATGTGAGATCGTAAAAGTGAAACAATAATAATCCAAGAACGATAATCCAATAGTTCCATAATAATTATTCATAATCCCCCTATTCATTTAATGCATAACATGACTCGTATGTGTTTGTAACACACACTAAGACTCACGAGTCTCTATGCCATATTCTCATCAAGTGTCAGATTGTTATACCTGACTTATGCCCGAATGGGACCAGTCTATACTATTCCTAGCTCTCCCATGAAAGGATCTGGTACACTCTTGACATTCCCTGAGGGATCCAGTACATTTTCAAATCATTGTCCTCGCTTCCCATCAACATCAAATACGCTTTCAAAATTTTTGTTGCATTTGTCGATGTCTCATACCTAGCATTCTCACAGAATCCCAATCTCATTCCCTAGCAATCCATCGGAGAGTCTAGTTCACAACATTCCTAGCCGTCCCGTCGGGAGTCTAGTTCGCAATATTCTCCTAGCCTTCCCATCAGAGAGTCTAGTTCACAACATTCTCCTAACCTTCCCATCAGGTAGTCTAGTTCACAACATTCTCCTAACATTCCCATCAGGTAGTCTAATTCACAATATTCTCCTAGCCTTCCCATTAGGGAGTCTAGTTCACATTCACGTATGTCACGTGTCCCATGTCAATCATCTCGTATTGTGTCGGTGTCCCCCTATGTCATGTGTCACATAACCATAATCTAGTTTTATTTAATCAACATCCTAGATCGCATGTACTATAACTTTCCTTGTGTCAGATCCGTCATTCAAACATACCATAGGGTTCAGTGCAATCCCAATAACCAATGAAAAACTAACAATGACGATGCAAAAGCGACAAACACTGTAAAGTGTGATAGAAACCAGAAATGGAGGTATGTGAATAACCCTCTGTCAATGAGTCACTTATCCATCATTCCATGTCATTTCAAGACCAACACATCTCATAACTCGTTCAATTCCATTACCATACATCATACATCTCTATCTCAAGCCACTACTTGACCTAACGCCATCCGACAAGACAGGACCCAACATCACCCTAAAAAATAAGGGAACTCCTCAAGACAAGAGTCAAGTGAAACTATTATAGAAGAATGGACCTCTCCTCCCACAATGGAATCCAAACCACAGTCAAACATAAAGACACTCCGTAGACAACGTTTTTTACCTAGTATTCCCGTAGGATCCTAATAATCCATTTTCCTTAGCAATCCCCTCGGAGAATCTAGTTCAAAGCATTCTTAGCATTCCATAAAGGAATTTAGTCCGCATATCACGCCATTCACGTGTTCCTACAAGACAAGAATCATAATATACTTCATTTTCGTCAAGATATCAGCCATGATTTTGAACATGAAAAAAAAGTCTCATTTCCCACTGTGGAGGTCATATCCTAACTCATTCACCAAATAGACGAGAATCTAGATGGATTTATAAATCAAACATTCCCCACCATATACTAGAACATCGCAATTCATACTCAAACACATTTAAGTTTTCAACACAAAGGGTAAACTCAAATAACACCATAAACAAATTGTAAATGACTAAGACAAACAAGATAATCCCTACTTCGGAGTGAAAATCCAAAACTTGAGCTCCAAGATGAAACCCTAGCTTCCATGGTGAAGGAAAAGCTCCAATCAAATCCTTTCCAAGCAAAAATCCGCCTCTAAATGCTTGAAATCAAAGGGAAATGAAAAATCCTTGAAGGAATTTGGGTTGATCAAGTATTTTAGAGTGGAGGCATGAGAAATGGAGTTTCCTGGAGAGAGAATGGGAGAAAATATGATTTAGGGTGTGAGAGTTGTGTACAAAAATTTCTAGTTCGACATATTTAAAAACGCGTATGTACCCGCCTGACCGGTCATGGGAAAAGGAGCAATGAGCCTGACCGGTCACGGCTGGCCTATTGACCAAAAATTTTTCACCCGCCTGACCGGCCACGGAGGCTGACCCGCGGGAGCCTAACCGGTCACTAGGGGCCACTGACCAAAAATCCACTTTTGCGTGACTGGTCACGCCATCCATACTCCAAGCCGTGACCAGTCACCCAAGGCCCCCTATTAGCCCCCCTCTCATCTTCACCAAAACTCATCTAACTCTTATCAAAATCTATTTTAATCACCATAAAATATTTTTAAATATTAAAATAAGTCGGATCTTTACAATATGCATTAACTCCACTACAAATATTTTTAACAGAAGTCTTACAACTTCAACTAATAAGCCAGTAGAAAGATAAAAACCTATAACCTTAACTAAGCAAGCTATTAAAATAAGGAAGACTTGGTCAAAAGTTCATTTAAATAGAGTTTTAACACATTAAATTCATCTCAAACTAAATTACGTGAGAAGCTCTTTTTGACGGAGAGTAAATAAATCCATATTATGCTCGAATGCCCAGTATATGATAATTGTCCCAAAACTATAATGCAAATCATTCAATTCGCTGAGTCTTGCTAAAAATTAATTCGATTTGATGCGACATTGGTAACTTAGTGAATGAATCATTCAATAAGTTACTCATATCCGATCGATTTGAATTTTCTTAAGATTATTTTACAAGTTGAACTCTACAAATTTAATAGTTTGGATTATGTTTTTACCGTCAAGAAGATGCCCATTTAATAGGTGCCGCAAGCTGCGAGAGACACGTGGTGCGACTTATGTAAATAAATTTATACTTGTACATATATCGTGCAAAATATTAATTGTTTACAATTATAGGCTAGAGCAGTAAGGCTATGTTTGGAATACCGAAAACAGTATTACTTTTTTTTTTTCCCTGAAATTTTGTTTTTCCATTATTGATGAATCTTTTTCGGTGTCTGTTCAAACTTAAAATATTTATGCTTCTCCTACTCGTCTCGATCAGTTGAAATAAAAAATATTAACAAAAATTTACAGAATTGAAAGGAATTCCAACAAAAAAGAAAGTCGGAGTAACATACTTGTGAATTTAGTTAAAAAAAAATACTCCAGTTTCCCATATCTGAACTAGTAATTGATTCAAAATCTGGGTACAGTCTACCAAAGGGAACCAAATTTGAGCTCTATTCAATGAGAGCTCTGCTGATCTGAAGATCGATCTGATAGAAATCTAACTAATCCACAGCAAAATTAATTGCAAAATAACTTAAAAAGGCTTTCCATTCACGCAAACTACACTCTGTACATGTGTTAATTAAACTCTCTCTCTCTCTCTCTCTCTAGAATTTGATTCAGCGCCTTGTGTTCTTGGATGAGAAAAGAGAAGCCAAGGAGTTGGCGACACCCACCACAATAGCGGCCTTCACCTGTCCTCGCCGCGGGATCGGACGGCTAGAACTCCTCCTCCTTGCCCCTAAAGAATTAGCTCCGCTGATCATCTCTCTCCCTGCATCTGCCATCTTCGTTTGATTTGATTGATGTTTGGTTGTGGGAGTTGGGTTGTTCTTTAGCAGAGTGTGTGTGGAATTAGACAACTGATGATTGTGGGTTGTGGTGGTGGGGGTAAGGCTGCTATTTATAAAGGTGAAGGTTTCATATTTGCCCTTTGCTTTTGAATGAATTACATTTATTCAAACTCTATTTCTGATGACAGATCTTGACCTTATTTCTATTCAAATTTCACACCACTTTCTTTTCATTGGGAGAAACGAAAATAATAAATAAAAAAGATGCAT
Organism: Arbutus unedo; assembly: GCA_014822125.1. NCBI lineage: Eukaryota > Viridiplantae > Streptophyta > Magnoliopsida > Ericales > Ericaceae > Arbutus > Arbutus unedo. The sequence goes on along the minus strand of JABCMJ010024564.1, from coordinate 3,607 downwards.
TCACACTTGCACGATACTACTTTATGCATTTATATTAAAGGGTAGATTAAAAATGGTCAGTTCTTGGATTCAGTTCCTTTTTTGTTTTTTGGTAGGAGCCTAGGGGGCGGCTTCAAGTCCAGTTTTAGCTCCTAATTTGGAGTATTTATTTTGTCTTATGTTTATTTTAATGGGAGAAATTAAAAAAATAATTAAAAACAAATAGAGTTAATAGTTTATCTTTCTGAACTTTTGCAAATTTTGTTTTTTAATTTGTCTCATCTAGTTAAATTTGAAAAGTTAAATATTTTAAACAAAAATTAAAAAATACATCAACGAACGAAACAAACGGAGTTAAATGAAAATAAATTAAAAAAAAGTTGAAACTCTACCTAATTATGTTTACGGAATTGATTTTGAATCAAGTTTATGTTGTATGACGTTAATTGCAGTACATATCATGACGAGTTTCATATATATAAAAGATAAGATTTGTTAGTATGAGGTGTTTATTTAAACCATGTATGCCAGGATAGTTATTTCGGTAGGGATCATAATTTCATATTCAAGTTATTCGAGATTTGTTTGGTTATTAATTTTAAAATTTACAAATTAGCCTCTCTAACCCAATTAAATTGTGCAAAAAAAAAATGCACTATTAAAAAAATATATATACACAAATGCCAAATTCAAGTATCATCTAATGTTTCTATAGACTGTGTATTTGCTTTCTTGTTCCTGTGTGTGAGAGAGAGAGGGGGGGAGAGAGAGGGAGAAGTTTGAGTTTGAATGATTGTAATAGTGATGGCTGATAGTGCAGGCGGATGGGAGAGAGGAACATAGGGGTGGGCTGCGGTTTATAGCAAGAGAAGAGATGAGGATGACGGTATTGATTTTCGTTAAACCCCCAAACGAAGACGTTTTAGACCTTTTGAGGGCCTGAGTTCTTTTTTCTTAAAAAACAAAGTTGTTTTTCGAGACTGTAAATCTCCATCGCGGAAGGTCGCCACAGGAACCCCAGATCCCTCTTTAACCATCCAACTCACAATTGCACACCTCATTTTTTTAATGAAGACAAGGGAACAAGCTTCAGTATTATGGATTGATGAGGTGTAACTTCTCGTCAATTTCTTTTAAGGGCGAAACTAGAAAATCAACCATTTTGAAATTTATATTGATAGAGTACGGTCTACATGATCACAAGACATTTATTTTGAGATAAATAAGTTTTAATTTGTTTTAGTAGTATATATTTAATTGATTTAATAAGAAACGAGAAATTTGATATGTAATTTGTTGGGTTCACAACAGAGAAATAACATAAATGCTATAGGTAAAGAACCCCCAGGAAATTCCCCACTGATCACGTGGGCGGGGGGGGCCTTCCTATTTCCTTTGAAACATTTTACCCCACTCTTTCCCTCCTCCACCCCACCCCCCCTCTCTCTCTATCTTAATCTTAGAAGGTTACCAAGTAAAATTTTCTCAAATGTTTTTTTATCTATATTTATTTATTTTAATTTTATTAATTTTACATTAATTATTTAAAATTATTGATTTGTCTCTTAAATTATTCAAAAATATTCACATTCATCACATGTCCTAATGCACCTAACTTTAGAGAGAGAAAAATTGATCGACACTACTCATTCGAACCCCTTTCAGTTGTACTTTTCGAATTTTATCCTAAAAAAATAATAAAAATTAACTGTTAACTCAAAAATTATTTCGGGATTAACCGTAATCTCAGAATATTTTGATAAATGATTATTGAATTATAGTAAGGTATTTGTTGAATTATGGTAACGTATTTTATGTATTCTGCTGTTATGTCATATCTCCTATTGTATATGCTTTTACCTATGGATTCTATTTTCGGGTAACCCTTCCTACCGAGTTTTATAAGCTCATCGGTGTAACTTCTCTGCTCTGGTATTTTATACTAGATATCGAAGAGCAGTTGAAAAATCCGCTCGAGCAAAAGGAGTCGAGAGCGGCTGGAGAAGACTATGGCAGTATTTGATTGCTCTATTCCTAGATGCTTAGTTATTTTATTTTCTAAATAAATATAAACTCCAAGGGGAATATCTATCAATTTTACTTCTGCATTCAAAAAAAAACTATGATTTATCTTATGTTTTGTTATTTTAGATTAAATAGTAAAAGAAAATTTCATTAATATATGTTTTAATTAATTAATTAATTAATTAAATAATTTTAATTAATGTCTCGAGAAGTCGGGACATTATACACTTTTTTTTATATTTAGTGAACTATTTGAAGTACGGTTCATTTATTTTTTACTTGTCTATTTTTTGGCTTAACATAATGTTGAGAATGTGGAAAAAAAATTGCGACAATATGTGAAAATTACTTTTCACACAAATACATTTCTCACACTTTTCTATTTAAAATATGCCGATCTAACTTGAGAATTATGTTTACATATAATTTCAAACGGAGTGTGAAAATTATTTTCCAAACAAAAAGACATTTTGTAAGAATAAATAAAATAAGCATCACATCAATCACACAAGAATAATAAAATTTGAGAGGTTGCTATGTGTTGTGCACAACAGCTCGTGTTGTGTGTTAAAACGATATTGTTTTAGTACATAAAATACTGACAAAAAATTATTCGATCAGTATTTAATTATTTTGGACAGTATTTTGCATGTAAAAACGATGTACACACAACAGTCTCTTCTGGTCCAAAAATAATAGTCCATATACAGTACTATACCGATGACGAAACAAAAATATTGACAAAAGTTGGTCTTGATTAATGGTCAAGTGGCATCCCTTTGAAAAGTATGGTCAAGTGCTGAAAATTATTTGGTTTCTACTATTAGTTGGTTTGAACCCAACAAATTAACGAACGCTTTTTTCTTTCTTTCTTAGTTCATGTGAACGCAAGCTAAAGGGACTTATCAGGGATAATAATTTTTGGTGTTTGGCTTACATTACCAACCCTTAATGTCCACCCAATCAGCGTCGTCCAGGGGTATGTAGATCTTAATGATTAACTCATATAAAACGATAATTTTATCTCCGGTCCATACTTACGCTCGTATATAACATGTCCGCATAATTGAGGGGCATGATTATCTTTTTAAATTTATTTATCTCCCAAACTAAAAATAAATAAATATTTATTACGGTCAAAATTCACTTAAAATAATTTAATCAAAATAAAATAGACAAAATTACATCTTCTAAAAAATTTTAAAATTTAATAATCTAATATTACGATCAAGCCAAATGAATCTGAAATTAATTTGTGTTAAGAGTTTACTTTTATTTATCCGAAATTAATCGACTTGTATATGAATTTAGTCAGACACTCCGCCATGTCAAGGTCAACATGGTCAAACGAATTAACAAAATATGTTTTGAATACAAGAAAATGAATAATCCCTTAAGTTGTAAATATAGTGAACACCAGAGGCAATATAGGAAGCTTGGCCTATATGTGCACACATCTTACAACTCAGATGCCACACAACTGCTCAAACAAAAATGATACGCACACATTATTTTTACACATCACTCAAAATTACGTCATTTTGTGTTGAAAAGAAACCACATTTGTTTTTGACCCATATCGCTCAAAATATATTTGGGTTTT
>JABCMJ010024560.1:0-10204 GCA_014822125.1 Arbutus unedo | reverse complement strand
GTGTCTTGCGCATTCTTGAGCTGATAAGGAGAAGCGGCTAAGTTCGGGGTGACTGGGCCTGGTGAAGCCATGTTGCGAAAGATCTAGATAGAGTGAAGTAGGTATTGACTTGAATGGCCGGTAAAAGGTCCTTGTCTTACTGGGTCGATATTCGGTTGGGTACATAACCTTACACTATGCCCTTGGTAGATAAGAACTGATCAATATCAACCGATTGCCTATGCTAGTATTTAAGAGGGTAAGATTGGATTTCCGATGAGGTGAATCCTATAAACTTAAATACAAGATTCATAACGAACCTATGTGTTTATTTCTGCTGCTTTATTTTCTGTTCTTTAATGTGATTATTATATCTGTCAAATTGCATGTTTCTTGGGTTAGTGTTTCGGGTATGTTTTTCGCTGAGTATTCTGTGCTCATGGAGCAATTTCTCTGCCTCTGGCAATATTTCATGCCAGATGTAGAATAGTAGCTGGAAGAGCCGGGCTTTGGAGCTAAAGACCATGACAGCACATGGAGATTTTACCCTTAGAAGCTCCGTATATTATTTTCAATTCACAATGTCATTCTAGTAGGGGTATTTTAGTAATTTTGTCAAATTTTAGCCAATAATATTTTATTTTGACATTTACATTTATGATTTAATATTTTAATTATATTTTGTTCAAAGAAAATGAAATGAAAATATTTTGATTAACGTTGCCGAGAAGCGGGGCGTTACATGGATATCGATGTGTTTGAAATTATTTAATATACGTGAGATTTTTTAAAATAATATGGACTTAATACACATGCATCTAGCGGCAAATTTAGGAATTTCATACAAACGGGTTACTTATTTAGAATAAACTTAAAAAAAATTCTACAAGCCACACTGTGATATAAAAAGAGCCAATTTAGCTTAAATATTATTATTAAGCAAAAAGAAAATCTAACATTAAACATTTCAAAAGTTTAGAAACATAAGCACAAAAAATAAAATATTCCCCCTAAAAGATTTTACAATTCACCTCGACAAGTTTTCATCTTTTGAAATATTTTTTTAAAGTAAACGGTAATTTTTTAGCATTTTTTTGAAAATAAAATTCAGATAATACAACCGAAAGAGATTTAAATGAGCGGTGCATGTCACTTTTTTTAATGCTGAGTAAAAAGAATAGCAAAAAAATATGCTCATTTTACTACCGCCGTATTAAAAAAAATGATTGACACCTCTTATTTACAGATTAACCACGAACTCGAAATTTTAAAATAAAATTTTGTTAATGGTATTTGCACACACAACATACAAGCAATGCTTTATTTAAAATCTACTCATCCTAAAAAAATATACATATACCAACAAAAAAAAAAGGGAATTTCGGGGGGTCACACGTGATTCCCTTGTGCCTATGCTCCATCCGTCACTGCATGCATCACACGATTTTAGATATATCGATCAATAAATAAATGATTATTTCTCTAAACTTGCTCTTCTCAAATTTGTGCAAAACATTAAAAACACATTTTCAAAAGAAGTTTTTCGATTCAATTAACTTAACGCAACAACTCTAATTGAAAAGCCTTGTACATAGTAGGATTTGATGAGATGGCTAGCTATAAGTATATTATTCGATATGATCTCAGGAAAGCAACTCCAAATTTCTTAGCCTCGGAGTGAGAGAGACATTAGTGCTAAATAGACGAAAAGGGATAATGATTTGAAATGAAAGGTTTAGTTGTCCTCGAACAAAGATATTTACTAAAATGGTTTGGACCGGTCAAAATTCGCTTCAAATGGCAATGATAGCAAAGAATTAATTACTTTGTTCGTTCTTTAATTTTTACTAATTCATTATTAAAGTCGTGTAATTTTATACTTAAGAAAAGATTTCTGTGCATTTTTCTTAAAAAAAACTAGTATCAATTTAATAAACTAGTTGAAATTTGTAATCCGGCAAAAAAAACTTATGCACAGAATATTTTATTTCTTCATCCGAAAACTGTACTATTGTACATAAATCATAACAAAAGCCAAGTGGGCTTTGAGAGAGTAATTAGCATGAAACCAACAAATACGGATTTAGAAAACTGTATTGTATTTTTTTGTAATGCAAACAAAACAACGTAATTTTGTTTTCTTTGTTCTTGAAATTATATCGTCTTAATTCCATTCATTTTGATAACAATTGGCGTTAAAACGATATAATTTCGAAGATAAAGCAGATAAAACAACGTCGTTTTATCCGCACTACAGAAAAATACATTACTGTCTCCCTAAATCCAAGCATCAAAACTGCGTACCTTTCTTCATCTCCCTACTTGAAAACTGCTTAACTACCCGAACAGTATTATATTTTTGTATCAAAACGATACCGTTTTGACAAACATCATATCTTGTCGTGTACTGTGCACAACGAGACCCCAAGTGTTGTTCAAATATCCTCTTAGTTAAGATGACCTGGACTAAGTATTTATTATGGAATTTTTTTTGATGATTTTCATTTTAATTTGTCTTATGGACTTTTTATTCATATAAGGTGATGGAGACTTTCAAATTTTAAAAGGAATTTCGATCCATTCACGAAAAGCCAATTACAAAAAGCACAGAAAAATACGCGAAAATATTATCATGCTATTTACATTACGGGTAAATTATATTGACTTTCTCTTAGATTTCGGACAATTACAAAAACCCCTTAATATATTTAAAATTATTCTAATCTTTTTTATTTTTTAAACTATTATATCTCTCTGCTGTTAAAATTAGTTAAACTATTAAAACTTCAAATTCGAGTTTTTTTTTGGCAAAATGAATTGCTATATAACTTGTACCACATCGGAAATAACTTTTGTATTGAGAGACCTAAAATCAAGACTTGAAGAAATCTCAAAAACTTTATCCGAATTTTGGCTTCAAAAAATCTAAAAAGTTAAACAGAAACTGTTTCAAACGTAATATGAATTATATTACAATTTATATTTGTCGAAAACCTCGTGGAAGATTAATGCAATTCATGCTAAAAATATGGATTTCTAAAGATAAGTTCGTTCACATTCCCTCCCATTCTATGGATTGCAAGGTAATTTTACAAAGAGCAATATTACTAACAGATTACGTTGCCCATTATGTCTATGTGGTATTTATTAATTTGAACACATATCAAAATTCATGATATTCGCTTTGATATTTTGTCTTATATCACGTAAACATGATATGTATTTTGATGTGATGTGTCAGTAAACTTATCTTTTTACAAAATAAACCCTTGGTAACAAAGGCATAAATGATGTTGAACTGCATGCATAACGCAGTACATTATTGTACTCCAAACATTAAATTCTTTATTTAACTCTTGTTCCCACCAACCCCATAGAAATTAAACTCATAAACACGTGTCTCACCACATGCATACAACACAATGAATGTATCTGCTACATCATGAATCATATCTCGACGACAGTATCACCCCACAAGTAATATAAGGCGGCTTCTCTTTATGACTTCCGTAGCTCAATTATATTTCGCATGCCTCCCCTCCTCTCTCTCTCTATCTCTCTCTCTCTCTCTCTCCCGAGAGTAATTGTTCCCTGGTATAGTGTACGAACGCCACAAAAATTATCCAAATAGTTATGCTAAACGATATCATTTTGACGTGCAACACTCAACAAACTGACATAATTAATGCCCTCTATTTCCCGAATAATTATTGTCTCTTTTTTATCGTAAGTTAATATAAAGTTTATATACTTAGTTTTGAATTCTACAAGTATAAGATTTCATCTATCCTACTGTTGAAAAAATATTAAGATTATTGCGAATTCGATTCAATACATACGGAAAAAATAATAAAGAAACAAGAAAAAAAAGCACGATGTGTTTCTCCAATTAAATAACTAAGTATATTTACTACTCATACTAATTTTTATATATAGAATGATTAGAGAGTAAAAGTTCTATTGGTTGCATATAGTACATTATATATCTTAGATTTTCATATTACTCATTATAAGACTATTTTCGTTGGCATTATCTCTTGACCCTTACGATCTGACCAAGTAAGTCAAAACTTGTCGTAACTAGGAAAATAAGAAATCAAAATTGAGCCAAACTTCACAAATTAAAAATATACATTGTTAGAGTATCATGTACAATCATTCATGTGGTTTTCCCAATAAATAAGAAATTACAACATAATATTTATGTCTTCCCTCTTACTCATCTGACAAAAATGTATTGAATTATAGCTATGTAATTTACCATGAGCACCACACACATAATGCGTATAACACTCCTTACAGGAGTATTGAATAATTACTCTCTCTCTCTCTCTCTCTCTCTCTCTCTCTCTCTTATAGCCTCTACCTGAGGGCAATATTTAACCTGCTTTTGCTTCTCGCTCCTAAAAGAAAGGAGATACAGAAACCAAATCAAGATGGAAGTGCTGATACCACGTTCGAGCTATCCATCAACACCAAAACGTTTTGGCGACTGTTTTTTCAGTGCTCCGACGAGTCCCAGACGAAGTTCAGAGTTTTACAAAAAAATTGACGGATTCTCTTCACGAGTTAGTAGTTCTTCAGCAATCCCATTCAATTGGGAAGAAAAACCCGGTACGCCTAAATCACCAAAACCAAACACGACTCATGAAAACGATGATTTTGCATTTGATGTGACTGAGGAAACAGAGAAGACAATTCTCCCAGCTGAAGAACTCTTCCACTGCGGCAAAATCAAACTAAGAAGCGAAATGAAGGATTCTCGAATTCAGAACCGATCACCGATTTCGAACATCCGTGCCGCCTTTTCGCCGAGAAAGAAGAAAGAATTCGACCCATTTGGAAAAGTAGTTGAAAATACTCAGAAATGGAGAGAGAATGAGAGAGGAAGAGAGAGAGTTTCTTCTCTATCATCTTCATCGTCAAATTCAGGCCGTAGAGGAGAAGCAAGATCAGTATCCCCTTACAGAGTTTCAAAGCACTCATGGGAAGAAGAACAGAAAACAACAGAAAACACTTCAGTCGTTTCGAAATCGCAGACTCTGTCATCTTCATCATCTTCGAAAAGCAAAAGGAAATGGAGATTGAAGGACTTCTTCTTGTTCAGGAGCGCATCGGAAGGGCGATCTCTGAGGAAATACACATCTTCTTTCTGGAGAAATAATCTACAAGATCATGTGAAGAATTCAAGCTTTAGATCGGTAGAAGGTTCCGTTTCCGGTTCGGGATCGGGATTGAAGAGAAGGGGGGGACAGGTGGTTTCAGCTCACGAGTTGCATTACACGATGAATCGGGCAGTTTCGGAGGATTTGAAGAAGAAGACTTTTTTACCTTACAAACAGGGGATTCTGGGGAGATTGGCTTTCAATCCTGCAGTTCATGCACTTGCCAATGGCTTTGGGTTATCGCCTAAATGAAAAATTTGTTTCTGCTGTTCCATTTATTCGTTTCGGAAAGAAAACTTGAGATTATTGTTGTTTTCTGAATATCTGAAATTCACGCATCTAGAAGCTTGTATCGGATTCTAGTAGGAAACCTGGGAATCTATTATAGAATTTCATGATTTGCGAAATTGTATTGGATTCTAGTATGAAATCCGAGAATGTATTGGAGAATTGGAAATCAATGAACATGTATCTGATTCTAGTATGAAACTTGAAAATGTATTGGAGAATTTCACACATGCAAGAACTTGTATCGAATTCTAATACGAAATCCGAGAATGTATTGGAGAACTAGAAATCAATGAACTTGTATCCGATTCTAGTACGAAACACGAGAATGTATTGGAGAATTTTACGGATTCAGGAACTTGACGAAATCTGAGAATGTATTAGAGAATTAGAAATGAATGAACTTGTATCGAATTCTAGAACGAAACCCGATAATATTGTATCGGAGAACTAAAAACCAATGAAACTATGGTTGAATATTTAAGCAACACGCTAATGTCACCTGACCCCAAGAAGCACAAACATATTTACCAACAGGACTTGGGCATGGTGTCTGACACAAAGATGACACGACATGATACGATCCTTATACGACCATACGAGATTTGAATACAATGCTCAGCTTCATGCCTAGTTTTTTAATGCATATCTCTTCGGTAAGAAACGTTATGTGCGTACAACTTAGGACGCCTTAGAGACACGTTAATGACAATACAAGGCTAAGATGAATTTTTAAAAGCTTGGCGTAAGACAAAATTTTCATAGATAAAGCTTATGAACAACCATCTTATGGTTTTACTTGTACCTTGCTTATATAACTAAGGAAGGCCGCAAAGGAGCAAATGCTTTATAAATGATTTAGAACGCGAACTCTCTAAACAAGCTAATGAGATCAAGAACTTAAAGAAAAGAAGGCAATGGAAAAGGATCGTTCGGCTAGTTTCACCCAAACCAAGATTGGAAAAGTCGAGAAACGAGCCCGAACATTCAGTAGTCACCATGACTAGAGGAGTGGAATCAGCGTATCCATGTCTAATGTGTTCAAAATCCTTATTCTAATTTTTTAAGAAATGACAGGCCCATGTATTCACGTCATTTCCGTTTCGTGTTTGTATTTGCATTTCTCAGACCTGATAATTGGACTATACCTATCATGCAAGAAAAACAAAATGTCATAATAAACAACATCATTCTATGGAATGTTGTAAAGTATGAAAACATGGCCATGTTGTTGAGCTGACTAGCAAGAAAGAACATCAAACATAAGGACGACATATATGACTAAAGAATTTGGAATGTTGAAATTGGACTACACTTTGCAAACTTCCTTTTCACCTTCTAGTAAGTCCTTCACTAATGGCGCAATTTGGAATGTTAAAAGGGCAAAAAAAAAAAAGGGAATAAGCAAGACACACACACACAGATATAGAACAGTTGAGATCATTTTCATCTAATGATTGAGATTCACAACAAAAAAAATTTTACACAATAATTTTCTAACATTTATTGGCCCATAACGTTTAAAAAAATAATAAAAAAATAAATTAATGCTCATCGCCTGCTTTTCTCTCCACGTGAATATTTTGTTTTTTTAAACTAATTAATTTCTATGAATACTTACTTTTCAAGATATAGTACATATTTATTGTCTCCAAAAAATATTGTGTTGTCCAGATCAATCTATATTACAATATATAATGGTGTGGGGCTCTACAAAATATTTTCAACGGGTGAGATTATTTTGATCTAATTGCTAAGATTTACTACAAAAAAAAAAAAAAAAACCATTCAATGCAATATGATAATAACTTTAATAATAGCTAAATTAAAATCCTAATATGAATTTTAATGTTATTAATAGTGTCGTAGTCACGAATAATACGTTTGTATTTATTACAGGGGAGAACGGTGTGAAATTTTAATTCAAAAGATATTTTCACAACAATAGTTGAGATCGTTTTCATCTGTTGAAGTTCATTACAACAAATAGCTACACAATAATCTTAACTAGATTTATTGCCCTCACAATTTTCAAAAAATTAATAAAAAAAATGTCTTAATGCTCATTATTTCCTCTCTCTCTCTCTCTCTTTCTCTCTCTCTCTATATATATATATATATATATATATATATCCACTTGAATACTTTATTTTTCTAAACTAATTAATTTTATTAATATTTGCTTTCCTAGAACATATGTATTTTTTTTGAAAAATATTGCGTGGTCCGGATTAATCTATATTACTCCAAACATATTTTTACAATAACTGAGATTATTTTGATCTAATAGTTGAGATTCACTACAGAAAAATTATACAGTACAACATGGTAATAACTGAATTAGAATCCTAACATGAATTTAATATTATTGGTAGTGTTTTAGACATAGATAATACGGTAGTATATTATATATTACAATACACAATGGTGTAGGGTCATCTAAACATATTTTTACAACAATAGCTGAGATTATTTTGATCTGATAATTGAGATTCATTAAAAAAAAATTACACAACAATCTTAATTAATATTTATTGGTCCAACAGTTTTTAAAAAAGTACATTAATACTCGTCACTTCTCTCTCTTCCATTTAGTTAAATATTTTATATTTTAAGCTAATTAATTTCTACAAATACTCACGTATTTTTTTTGAAAAACTATTGTGTGATCCGGATCAATCTATATTACAAAACACAATACTGTGGGCTCTCTAAACATATTTTCACAATAACGAGTGAGATTGTTTGATCTAATAGCTGAAGTTTACTAAAAAAAATTACTTAGTGCAATATTTTAATATCTGAATTAGAATCCTAAAATAATTTTTATATTGTTAATAGTGCCGTAGGCACGGGTGATACTCTATATATTATAATAATACACAACAGTGCGAGATCTTTTAATACATTTTCACAATAAATAAGATTGTTTTGATCTAATTACTGACTTTCACTAAAAAAAATACATGTATAACGAAAAAGATACATTAATGCTCTCTCTCTCTCTCTCTCTCTCTCTCTCCAGTTCAACGCTCTATTTTTCTAAGCTAATTAATTCTTATAAATATTTACTTTCCAAGATATAGTATATACGTATTTTCTTCGAAAAGTATTGCGCGGTCCAAAAAATCTATATTACAAACATAATGGTATAGGTCTCTCCAAACACATTTAATTTTCACAACAATGATTGATATTCTTTTGATCTAACAACTAAGATTAATTTACTATTAAAATAAGTTACACAATGCAACGTGCTATATAATTTAAATAATAGCTAAATTATAATTTTAACATAAGTGCCCTAAGCACAAATAATACATTAGTTTATATATACGTATGTATGATGTGTCAAGCTGACCAGGGGAAAAGAAAGGAAAGCAAGTGAATTGGATGGCCAAAAGGTCCACTTTCTCTAAATTAATGGAACTCTCTTTTTTTATTATTATTTTTTTTTTTTTGTTGAATACATGGCAATTTAGTTTTAATTAATCATTCGTCTTGCTTAAATTTTTTTTAAAAATTATAACTAAAAGTTACAAAAATTTAATAAAAACGGAAAAGTTCAACAAAAGACAATTCTTTTGGATCTTATCTTTTGTCTGTTGTGAACTTTTTTTCTATTCAAAATCATATTTTTATATATTTTTTATTTTTTTCATTGCGACAAATACTTAATTTTTTATTCTTATGATAAACTAAAAGAAAAAAGTTCACTAAATTCAAGCTGACCAAGGGAAAAGAAAGGAAAGCACGTGAATTGGATGGCTAAAAGGTCAACACTTTGGAACTCTCTTATTTCTTATTTTTTTTATTATTTTTGTTAAATGCACGGTAATTTTTTTAATTAATTATTTGTCTTACCTACAAAAATTTAAAAATAATATCCAAAATTTTAATTTTTTAATTAAAAATGGAAAAGTTCAACAAAAGACAATTTTCTCGGATCTTATCTTTTGTCTGTTTTGAATTATTTTCAATTCAAGTCATAGTTTTATATATTTTTAATTTTTTCATTGAGATAAATGGTTAATTTTTTATTCTTAATATAAACTAAAATAAAAAAGTTCACTAAATTCAAGCTGACCAAGCGATAAGAAAGGAAAGCAAGTGAATTGGATGGCTAAAGGTCCATTTTCTCTAAATTAATGGAACTATATCTTATTTCTAATTTTTTAATATTTTTTTTAAATACATGGCCCTTTATTTTTAATTAATCATTCTTCTTACCTAAAAGAATCTAAAAAATTATAATCAAAAGGCAAAACAATTTTAAAAACACAAATTTTTTTTTAACAAAAGGCAGTTTTCTCGGATCTTATCTTTTGTCTGTTTCGAATTTCTCTCAATTCAAATAATATTTTTTATATATTTTCAGTTATTTTCCTTGACATGAATATTTAATTCTTTATTCTTATGATAAACTAAAAGAAAAAAGTTCACCAAGAGCGCTCCATAGGTTAAAAATTCATTAATTTAGTCGAAATTGTCTCTAAACTTCTGGATTCGATGTGGTTTTTTTTGTTTTTTTGAAGTGTACTATAAGAACTGAAAATATATTTGCAATCCTACTAATTAGATTAATACACCCTATTAAATTGTAGGGAAATTTTTTTCAGACAAATTCAAACATTACTCGTGTAAGGACCTCAAATTTTAGAATTTTAATATATTCCAATAGTTTTTATTAAACATTTGATTTCTAGTTTTATTAAGTAAGATTATAATGAGTTAAATACATATATATTTGTGCATATATTATTATTATATTA
>JABCMJ010024559.1:0-18722 GCA_014822125.1 Arbutus unedo | reverse complement strand
TGTATCGACATTAATAATATGTTGAAAATTGAGGGCGTGACAGAAAAGGAGATCAAAACACCACCTTTCGACCACTATTTTTCGTCGGAATTGCACAATTAAGGTAGAAATACATACCTTGCAACCTTAGTTTCGTGCAATTTGTGGATATTATGTATAATTTTTTTAGAAGAAACGCATATTTTTATCGGGTCATGCATCAAATGATTAGATGTTGTCTAAATTACACTACACTTGCACATATACATACACTTTTTAATGTGTTATGATGTTCACAAATTCTCATGGGATCTCATGAGAGCAAGAATATCAACCCGACCATATTTTGCTATGTTGTTATATTGTTTCAAGTAAAATAGAAATGTTGTTGAGATTCTGAAAGTAATGTTGATGGAATTTATGACATAATAAGATAATGACGAAATTCTGATTGGATCATTTTTTAGCCGTTATACTGCTGATTTTTTTTTTCGAAACATAGTGTATCTTAATGTGAGAAAATCTAGAGTCATACGTTAGGAACACTGAACTAGATGCCACTTGTGACATGGAAGCGGAGGATGTTAGAACGTGCATTGTATTCGGATAATGTGTAGAGACACAAAGAAATGCTAAAGGAAAGAGTAAAAAAATTTAGCCTGTGGTAGCAGTTTGATTCAGATTTGACCCATGTGCTTATGGCGTAATTATGCCAAGTTGATTATGATTTGATTATAAGGGCCCCAACTAGGAGGAGTTGGAGGTGACTTCGGGACGTCTACTACGGCAGCTCCGGATCGAGGGAGTGGCGACCAGTGTCATATGCATTCTTGAACTGATAAGGAGAAGCGGTTAAGGTTCGTTGTGACTGGGCCTGGTGAAGCCATGTTCGTAAGATCTAGATAGGGTGAAATAGGTATTGATCTGAATAAATAGTAGAAGGTCTCTGCCTTACCAGGTCAATATCAACCGATTGCCTATGCTAGTGTTTAACAGGATAAGATTGAATTTCCGTGGTAGTGAATCCTAGAAACTTAAACATAAGATTCATAACGAACATATATGTTTATTTCTGTTGCTTTATATTTTGTTATTTAATGTACTTATTATATTTGTCAAAATTGCATACTTCTTAAGTTAGTGTTTTAGGTATATTTTTTACTGAGTATTCTGTACTCATGGAGCAATTTCTCTGCCCCTGACAATATTTCATGCCAGATGTAGAATAGTAGCTGGAAGAGCCGGGCTTTTAAATTGGAGACCATGACAGTACATGGAAACTTTACCCTTATAAGCTCTGTATCTTATTTTTAATTCACAGTGTAATCCCAAAAGGGTATTTTAGTAATTTTTGTCAAACTCTTGCAAACGATATTTTAGTATGAAATTCACATTTACGAATTTATTTTTTCATTATATTTAATTCAAAGTAATGGAATAAAAGAATTTATTTAACGTTGCCGAGAAACAGGGCGTTTCAAATTGACATTCTTTGCTATAACTTTAATTGCTTTTTGTCAATGTCGCAAAGTTTCTTAAGAAAATAATACCATAAATATAAAATACTATAAATCTCAATACCAAGACAATTTTAAAAGCACGAATAATAAAAAGAGACTGAGGTTATAATTTTATAGCAACTCGTACATTTAATTACTGATATCATTTTTCTTGATTGAACGCCGCAACTTGAACCATAAACCACCAACAACTACCCACTCTGCTCATACTCTTTCAATAGTGTCTTCTCCCTCCATAATTAACAAACCACAAGCAAATAAAATTACAAATGCATATGTCCACATAATATACATTATATGCATATATACTACCATGGATGGAAATTTTTGCTAGCTGTGGGACGCAACACACCTCAAGCAAAGTACTTGCATATTCACATAAGCATTTCAACAACAAAAAAAAAAAAATTGCAATGGACTGTCTATTTCTTGACAGGTTCTTCCTTCTCAGATAAAGTCAACTTAAGATGGGATGTAGATGACATGTAAGCGGCAGAAGAGATTTGTTACAACTTGAATATGGGAGTGTTTGGACATAAAATGAAATTTTATTAAAAATATGTGTTTTAATAAATAGAGTGGGGTCCGAGTAAGGTTAGTTGCTAAAGTTTTTGTAACACATGGCGATATAGAGAAGATGTGCCCTTTATTTTCTCAAGCAGTCAAGAGATAGCAGGACACATGACAATCAAGAAGTATTTGTTGCACAAGTGGACCAATATGAGGGGTAAAAAAGAGGAGATTGTTGCTAATAGCTAGTTGGCTAAATGAAAGTCTATAAATACAATGTCAGATCGTATTGGGAAGAGGTCCAACACCAACTAACAAATTACACACACATTAATTAGCTATTCAGCTTTTATCATTTCCAAACTATCCAGCTTTTATCATTTTTTTTTTCTTTCTAATTAGTTAAGATTTAATTTGTTTTGAGTATCACACCTACCTATTTAAGTAGAAGAAACCTCTATGGTTTAGTTTAATCATTTTTCCAGTCATCCAATATTATTTTAGTCTGTTTAATTTCGTATTTAGCTTAATTAATCTTTACTCAAAATTAGAAGTTCTCTTAATTGAGGCAAAACCTGAACCAACTTGTCCTCAACTTTCCTTAGGCTGTGCACAATGCTTGAGGAGATCAAATTTGTGGCGCAAACTCATCATCACTTGGAGCAATCTTAGCTCCTGGCACGCTCTCGCTCTCACGTCCTAGCACGTATCAATTATTTTAAGTGTGTGCTCTTTTTAATCACACGTGTGTGATTTTAAGGAGCAACATATTTTTGACACGTTCGGTGGGACCAAGTGAAGATTTACTAGGCGAAAATAGCTAAAAAAACATCAAGAGAAGAATTCAACTATCGGAGGTGACGTATCCCCTAAGGAGCAAATGTGCAATCTCCACCCGTTTCGGTAATTGAAGCATCCTAAGGAGATTTATTGGAGGTGGTGGGGGGCATGAGGGAGTAGATCGCTCATGCAAACTTGGAGATATCATAGGGTTTGTCTTAGTCCTTGTCACAGATTCTTTCAGACCCTCTTAAGGAGATGAAAGATTCACATGACCACCTAGCCAAGGCTATTCAGGAGATGACGGCTGCGCTTAACAACAAGCTGGCTTTCATCAGAACTCCAAACTTGTTTTATTCAATATTATCATGAATGCTACGTGTTTTCCTACTTGAGCTATCGGTTTATGTGTTGTAAATAAATATTTTATAGATAATAATGTAGAGCCAAGAAATTAAGATCTTGGAGAGATTATTTTTCATGTTCAGTAGATATGTTTTACATTCAGTTGTTAGAACTTTGTTAAACCTTATGTTTTAGGGCAAATGTGGACTCGTAGCATACATTATTTTAGAGATTGTTAATATTTTGACAGATGCTTTATTTGTTGGAAATTTATATTAATGTGTGGTTTGGCTTTTATTTATTCGTATTATTGCTCATTATATACTCTTAAAGTGTAGGGTGTGACACTGATATTGGTGCTGATGGATTTTTTGGACAATTGCTTCCCCGGATACAATGATAATCGATGGGTTGAAGTTGCACTAAAATCTACCCAACCCAACCCGGTTCGGTTTGGTAGATTGGACAACTGGCGGCGGCGCGCGCGTGTTAATAAATCCTATACACCCAAAGTTTCTATGATCCAAAGGGCCAAGCCCTATGAAAAACTAGGTCTTATACACCTATATTCTTTTACCACCCCCATCAATGTGAGACAAAGGTTCCTTCCCCAAATCTTAAAGTTTTTACGCTATCTTTTGGTAATAATTTCTCATTCATCATTAAATATTTTTAGCAAACCAAATACCAATCTTAATCTCTTCATAGAGACGAGCACAATAGTATGTGAGATTGACCCGATAAAAGAACGGATCCAATTTACATGGGGCTCGAAGTTTACAAAAATACATTTTTCCAACGATACCTTATCATAATCGTCCTTTGACAATTTTCTTGTTTGGTCGGTAGGAGTGATTCCAGCCAACGAAAGTGGAATATGTGAAGCAAATGTTAAATCTATTTATGATAAATTTGAATCATGTTATACAAAAATTGAGTATCGAGTATCAAGCGGGTAGGAATGAAAGGAACCCCTAACCGTCATAGTCTATAGGAACAAGTCAACCCTAAAGTAAAACTTCGGATCGAAGAGAGTCCAAGTAAACCATGTGCAAGAATATCTCAAGACAACCTTCGCCATCGGATGTGTTACCCAAACTAAAAGCTATTGAGTAAATCCATCAACTTCTTGAAAACTAGCACCCCCAATCATCATCTAAGATAGCAAATCAAAACCTATATTAGCAATGAACTTATTATCGATGAAGTTCTATTTGATGCCGAAAATAATGAAAGTTGCAATGAAGTTAGATCGATCGTTAGCCAAGTCAAAGGTTAACTCAAGTGGTAAGGAGGGATGAGATAAGTATCTTACAAGAACAAGTCTCTAATTCGACTTCACTAAGAGCAAAATCTTTTAGGCCACCCTCTTCTAAACTTGTGCAAAATAGTTGTGAAATGGTGATTGTTTGTACCTTACGGCCCACGCAAGCTAAGATTGTGATTTGTGGGATTAATTTTGGATCATAGAAAATAAATTGGTAAAGGTCAGGTGCAATTAGGGGCAGCTCCACCAAGGAGCATGCTATCCTGAAGAAAAAAAAAGCTCTTAGATTTGTAATAGTTATTAAATTTAATGTTGATTTGAAATCCAGCCCAAATTAATTTAAATATCCAGCCCATCAAATGACCGAATAAGAAATTCTTAGCAGCCCAATTTTTCAATTCAAGCACAATTTATCCATTAATATCCAATTCAAATGAAAAGAAAGTAAAAAACAAGGGTTTGATTTTTATTTCTCAAGAGAGTCAAGACTAATGGTTTTTCTGTCAGAACATGAAACGTCGAAGGACGACATCTCTCTCTCTCTCTCTCTCTCTCTCTCTCTCTCTCTTGTGCTAAAGCTTATGGAGTGTGACATTGGTATTGACTCTTCATATGACTGCTGCGACGAGTGAAAGAAACTTTTCAGTAATGAAATACATAAAGAGCGATATGCATAATGGAATGGGAAATAAGTGGATGAATGATTGTTTAATTACCTATATTGAAAATGATGTATTTGATACCGTTGATAATGAAACTATTATGCAACGGTTTCAAAATATAAAAACTCGTCAAGGTCAATTATAATATATTATGAAATTTGATATTTGATATTTTTGTTTCACATTATTGATATTAATATGTTAAAGTTTTGTTCGTAGCACTTGTTGATACACCTAGTAAAATTACTTGTTCATATTTTTAAATATCCTTTCAAGAATTTCTAAAGCCATCACCATAGAGATTTTCAAGATTTATAAATCAGTTGTCATACACACTGTTCATCTTTTTAACTTGTAGATGTGTATCGATTGGTTCTCAGTCAACCTTTTTGACTTTCGAGTTTACCTTTACTCTATAGCTGCAGGTTGAACCTGATGTAATGGATAACAGGGGTTAATTGCACTATTCAGAAGTTGGGGAGAAATGATCGACTTTTCCTCATTCCTTTTCATAACCGAGGGCTTGTGCGCACTAAAATTATGTAATTTAGTGTTAAATAACGTTGTTTTATTTTATGTTTTGAGGTGTGTAGTTGGTTGAAATTTTAAAACTTTATCCATTCAAAACGACATTTATTTGTGTGGAAAAAAACACATGAAGGCGTTACAACAAACTTAATAGAGGAAACTGAATTAATGTCTATTTGGAATATGGTAATTATTAAATTATGTTTTAGTTATTTTTTCTTTAATTTTTGGTTTTGCATCAATTTTTTGATAGTTATTGATTTGTCTCGACAAGAAATTTTTGAAAAATATAAAAAATTCATAAAAGACAAAAAAATAAGTCAAAATGTCAATTTGAGCTTATTTTTCGTCTTTAGTTAAAAATAATAATTTATTTTTGGAATTTGGACATAACTTTATAACTTTTAGATTCATTTCATCCACCTAGCTCTTCATTTTCAGGTGACAGGAACAACTATTTCCACTGGTTTTAAAACGACCTAACTTCTCTATTTTATATTCAATGGGTCTTTCCAAAAATGCTTCATAGCTCCAACAAGCGCGAAAGCCCATGGGTTAACGAGCCCATTTTCATGCAATTCAATTCATTGCTTCTTGCTTAGGAAACAACAATTACAGATATACAAACGCACAAAACAGAATTACCATGCATATAACCAACACTCCTTAAAACAATTATACTCAAACATGAGTTGTTTCTATCGCTGGCGCCTTCTCTCGTATAATTGCAAGGAAACAGGAACCCAGATTTTTCAATATCAGTTTCAAAGAAAGGAGTAAACTAAACTACCCTTCAAAGGGGGATCTGCTTAGTCCAACATACAGTAGACAAGACACAAATAGAAAATAAAAATAAAAATAAAAAAAGTGCCTCTTACCAACATAGCATGTGTAGGTCATCTTTGACCAATGAGGCCTTGCAAAAGGAATTCATAGCCCAGCCCACCTAGTCAACAAGGTAATTCAGGTGAAGTTTCACCCATCCGGTGAGTAGTGCTCTTATAGGTTGGGTATAACTAAAATTGGTCGGATACTTTGACTATTAAAAAATAAAAATAATGCTCTTATTTGTCCAGAAGCACCATGTAACAATATTGGTTTTGAGCATAATTAGGAATTACCTAATTACCAGCAAATTAGTGTTCCAACAGAGAGATTTGAGATTTCAAATTTTAGTTGATTTAAAACAACTAAAAAATGGGGTTCCAAGTTAAATTAGGTTGCCCTAAAAACCAAGACTATTCGCCAGAAATAGATCTTAAACAAACTGGAGATGATCCAGGAATTTTTCAGACAATAGCAGCCTGAACTCTTATTACGTTATATGTATGATATTACGAACAACATACAAGATGACAGCTTCAGACCTCTATCTAAAGTAATCTGTATCATGTTCCCTTATTTTCTGTAACATCTTTCAACACGAGTCGCCTCACGAAAATTAAACTCTAAATCGCTTGTACAATGTACATATGTCTGTATCTATTGCCCTGGACCAATGCACAAGTCAAAATGGAAGTGTGTAGGTGTTATTAGGGTTGCGGGCGTGTCTGGACAATATATACGTCCTTGCCAACTACACATCCCTCAACATCTTGAGGACACCCAAACTTGCGCTCAAGTAAAAAACCAACAGCACAAAGGCGCTGACCAAGCTGCTGCCGGTACATTGGGTCCACCGTTAAGGGTTTCTTGCTATAGTCAACTGTCAAATGGATAACTTCCCCATTGGCAGGACCCCCACCACGCACCACTAACTCCTCACTGAAATTTGCAAACGCCATGGTGCGTACTGAGCCATCAAACTTCCCAGAAGATAGACGCCAGGGAGTGCCCCTCGTTCCTGAAGCTAGCGTTTCGCCCAGTCCAGAAGCAATCTCTGCTTCCACAGAATTATGATCACCATCCGTCGGACTAAGTGTGTGAAGCACAAAGGATAGGTCAGGTGAAAGCATTTCTTGCACCAATACAGCCATTGCAGCCTCCTTCTGACGCACACCAGCAGCTCTACGGCTCAAAACTGCTCTCCGAGTGTAAAGTGAACCCCACACCTGACAAACAGCCTTTCCAAAAATGATTGGATTTGAAAGGCTGACATTAGGAATCGACTCATAGAGGCCAGCAGCAGACATACCAGCCAAATCCTCAACATTTGCACTTGAACGAACAATTAAACGGGGATTTCCTGGAAATATTTCTCCCAAGCTTTTGATGAGGTCATCCGGAAGCGGTATGGAAGAGATAAGTTCCTGGAGTTGGACACAGACATTGTCGAGTTCTCCACCTTCCATTTGGCCCGTTTCAATCTTTTTCACGAGAGACAGAAAGGATTCCATGGACTTGCTTCGTTCTAATGCCAATTCTAAGGAGCCAAAGGGAATTACTGATCCTACAGGGACTTTGAATGATGCTGGTACTCCTTCGTCACTACAAACTGCCATTTGGAAACAACATACATAACAATTTAGGCATTGTAGCGATAGGTGCAGAAGAATAAATATAAACTGGTGAATGATGTGATAAGCTAAATTAAAAATCAAAGTAACATAATTTACTCCCTGGTCACAGCAAATTGCCATTACAAAAACCACATCGATAAAAAGTGAGACATTAAAGCGGTAGATGCAGCAAAACATATTTACTTTGTGCTGTGGTAAGCTAAAATAAAAACTTCTGGTACAAATGTTTGGGGGTAGTAAATCAGATCAATTGGGGTGGTCAACTAGCACGTAAAAAAAAAAAAAAAAATGGCAAGGTTTCAGTGGTTATTTGTCAATATAAAATATTGCCATGCGCTCATGGAATGTTGCAAATGGCCGGAAGAGATATGTTCACAGGGAAGTAACCAAATTGGTGAAGTTTTGGTGGTTGTTTCGAGCTCTTATCTTTGTACAGTGTGGCCCAGAGCTTGTTATGGTAGGGAGAACAGAGACGAAATTGAAGGACGAGGGAGAACAGATGCATGATGTTTGTATCTTTTCTTAACAGGGAAGTAAACCATAAAGCTGCAGGAGAAGAGGAGAGAGAATGTGAGCATGTAACAAGTTGGAAATTGTTAAAGCATCCAACTCAAAAAAATGGCAATGAGTAGAGGGACCGCCCAAAATCATACACTAGGTTTTGAGGTAAAATTAATCGATGTGGGACAAACTCTAACACTCCGCCGCATGTTCGACTCCTAACACGCTCATGTAGAGGTAGACAACGGATCAATAACCATGGATCATAAAGAAACAAGGTGCATGTAAGGCATAAACAACGGGGGACAATCAGCCAAGAGAATCTTGTCCAAAAGCCTCTAAAACCCTAAATTTGATACCACTTTGAACATCCAACTCGAAATGAGTTGGCAATGATGGAGAGGGTGCTCAAGCTCAAACACTAGATTTTTTGAGGCAATAATTAATCAATGTGGGACAAACTTTGATAGGAATACACGAGAATAGAGAGAAATGGAGAAAAATAAGGACGAAGAGAAATGCAGCCATTAGAACAAAGCAGATGACGATAAATCCTAAAATGTGGTCATGGTTGCTACTATGCCAGTATTGGTAATGGAAAACAAAAGTGCAAAGCTGCGCTATGAAAATAAAGGACATGGTGATTGCAGTGAAGTGGCAATGGAGGTACTGGTTAGAAAGGAACAAACTAAAGAAGCATAGGAGATAGTAAATGTCTCATTGGAATAAAGAAGATTTAGGTTGCATCGCAGAATAAGGTGGTCCACACATACTACTGGGGACAGAGTGATAACAGTGATGAGGAAGGAGTGGTGATGTAGAAGAGTGGAAATGATGCGGGACAACATGAGGAAGAGTGAGTCTACTGGCTTGCCTACAAGTGGATTTGTGGTGGGCTCAGGGAACAAATGAATGCTAGCAGTAGGATTTGAAAAAGTAGCAGAATAGTTCTACGTCTTGCAGTGTAATAAGTGGGAATTTGATTGAATGGAATAAAAGCATGTTGCTAAATTTACAAAAAAAAAAAAAAAACAGAAGGTAGAATTGGAATCTTTGGACAGCATTTTTTTGGGTTGTAAGTTATAATTCAAAACAAAACCGTATGGTGATTAGGAAAGGGTTTAGGTGCTGAAATTGGGGTTGTTCTACTGAAGTGAACAAAAGTACCCAGGAAGAAGAAAAAAAAAGACGCTTTAGTCTCACAAGAGTTCGAAATTTCAGAGAACCTATTTTGCAATTAACTCGACTCATTTGAATAGAATAATTACACAGTCTGCTATCATTCTCTTTTTCTTACAAGGACTTCAACTAAAAAATGGGGAACCAGTAAACTATACTAACTAGAACATTCTATACGTAATAGATCGAATAAAAGGACTAAAATGATAACTTCATAAAAAAAATAATGATGCAACAGAAACCTAACTAAAGCATCTGCAAAGTTTCTTCTTTCCACACTACCATTATGGGACATAATAGATGGTGGTTGTGGTGGAGAAACATGGGGATGAAGTCGTTGCATAATTTCTTTACGAGGACTCATGCCACTGCCTGATTTCATTTTTTCCTCGGCAGACTCAGTTTCTTTGTGGTCGCATCATGAGTTTGAGCAGGTGTATGAATTTTGTATTTTGGCTTTTTCTCTGATTTTCAAAGTTGTTAGGGTAAATATATATAGTTTCATTTCTTTCACTTTCAACGTCTCTTTTTTCAATACACTTGTGATCTTATACCTCCTTATATTGGAAGATAAAGCACATTCACCACAGGGTATACATCCTATAAACACTTCAATCTTTTAATTTTAAGAGATCCCCCATGAAAATGATCACAACGATTAGATCATAGATGCTTTAGCCCTTCGAAACCATGACCTGCAGCAAATATTTTGGAGAAATAACAAAATATAAAGAACTTCCAACACGGATGATAAAATACGCATGCGGCTTCAAAGAAACGATGTCAAACAATGATGTTTTTCCAAATAATGAGGCTAATACGTGGTTTTTTGTACAACTGCTACTACCTTTATCAGAAACTGCTGCCAAAGATGCTAATTGACCACAAGCTGCAGCTTTTGAGCCACAATTTTGTACATCTGCATGAGCAAGCAGTATAATCCCTCCAGCAGGTGTTCCCTGGATAAATTGTTTCCTTTAGAAAGTTGATAATGAAATTCAAATTCTCAGAAGGTCATGAAAGCCAGACAAGTCCCAATCCAGCATGGAAGAATCAATACCTACAGAATAAGTACCTGACTTGCGTAAGCCGTTTCAACAGAAGACCAAGTTGAACTATTTTCTGCTGGAGTAACAATCCTGGTTGAGCCATTACTTGAAAGGTTCTTCACAGGAGAATCACTATCGCAGTTGTCCAAAACCGACGGAACTAAAGTAACTCCAGTTGAGGAAGCTTCTAATCTGAAACAAAGAAAAATAAGCATATGAAATAGATCATAGAAGAGGAAAGATACAAAAACGAACGGCACACCATGGATCAGATTAGATGACATTGTCAAGTCAATAATGCTGACGGAACATTGAAGACACTTACGTAGTAAAAACATAAGGATCCTAAACGCAGCAAGTCCAAAAAGATTACCTCACATACTTCCCATTGAGTTTCTTTATGTCAACAACTTTGTCATCATCTTCACACGTCACAAATACAACCTTCTCCTGCAAAATAAGAGTATGGTGTACAGTTTGTTGATCTTGTTATCATGTGAAAATAGGAAATCGTAGAATAGAATAACTAGCCTATAAGACTAACTTGCTGAGCCCTAACACCAAGATGAGATAAGTGGGGAAGCTCCTGCAGAAGTACAACTCCAGCAATATTACAGCCAGCAGCTGTTACCTTCAAGACGGAACAAAATAATGTGAGAACTAATTTCTTTTTGACTCTCCTATGCAATTAAAATTGTAATGATACAACATATAGAGACATATAAATGTACGGTAATATGAACAACCTCTTCATCTCCATCAGCTTTGCTGACCAAAAGAATAACAGGTCCTGTTACAGAGGATGGCAATGTACCAGGGACAATGCTCTCCACCTGAAGCCAATTTACATCAGTCATAGGTGAATCCAATTTTGTCAAATGGAAATCTGAATAAGGAAAATGATGGTAGAAATCGTTCAGACAATTGAACATGGTAGCTAAGACCATTTTCACTTAAGCTCATCAAGCAAGAATCGTTCACGCATCAGAAAACCACCATACTCAGTAGTGGGTGATGCTGGTATAGCTAGCTTGGAAGTTGGGCAGATGATAAGAAAAAAAATTACAGAGAAAACACAAACATAAAATGCCATCATCATGCATGCATGCATGCAACAATGCTGTTAGACTCACTCAGCCAGTAAACTGCGGAGAGACTGATTAGAAGCAGTATCCAAAACAATAACTAGAACCGAAGGAGCTCATACCAGATAATCAACAATGGAAGAACCTACATTCCTGGGTATGAGGGTTGAGCTGATCAACTTTGACTAATACGGATATTGCTCTGTCGAGTTAACATGACGTACAAGCCTATTTCATTTGCAATGAAACCTATTTCATGCTCCACATGTACAAGCCTATGAGCATACTGGCTGTGGTCCTAATGTCAATCTTTGCAAGAAATCAGCTTTCATTCCATGTTTATTGTCCACAGAAAGTGCAACATGTCGCATGGTCACAAGGACACGAGCAATATTATGGCGACCATTCCAAAGGTACAAAACCCGTGCAAAACACTTGACACATGGGTATATGCATGAGAATTTGCCCAACATGGGTGGTTGGACACCCGACACCCATCCATCAAACATATTTAGTACCACAAGTTTAATAGAACATAACATTTTGACAATCCCACCCCAGACAACCATACCTGAGTCCAAACTTCAGCATCTCATTGAAGCTTCAATTCAACATCCCAATCATTGCCAATGCATCATTCTCATACAATAGATTGTGGGAAAGGAGGAGCAGTATAGTTGATTTTCATACTGGTAATAGTTTTCAAGCAGAAATTTTCTCGAGATGAGGTGACAAGAGGCAGACACAGCAAGAAGAAGAGGCCAGTCTTCACGAAAAGTATCCATGCGATGATAAACAATCAATTGTTCCAAACTATTATGAGTTGCAATTCATGCCTAAACCATGTGCTACTTGATCAAATTGTTCCAATCAATTAGCAACATCAAAAAAATGTTTCTGCAACTACTTTTGAAGGGGCTGGAGAAAAGTTTAGAAAACTTCAACTTCCCAAAACAGCAATGCAAACTCAAAATTCAAAAACAAAAAGTATTAACTGCAAATTTGATGGAAACAAACATTTAATCTGAGAGTACCTGTACTAGGGTCCCAGAAGCAGCTCCGCGAACAAGAACATCCCAGCCTTCAGAACCAAGTGACGTTCTGACAGCTTTTAAAAGAAGTGTACAAAGTTTTGAGACCTGAAATATGACACTGAGGATGACATTTGCGAGCCCAAAGTCAGATGACAGTTGATAATCTGTTAGTTGAAGTAATGGTAAATGAAACCAGAATAAGATGTTACATTGAACTAATATACTATCATTCACCATAAACTGCTATACACAATGGGAATTCTTAAGTGTCAAACCTACCCGGCACGAATCTCAGCTTCAGTATACGTCCTCACGTTATTTCCAGGAACTCCAAAAGCTTTCCCTAACATCTGCAATGTCCAGGAAGAGTGTTATGTGAAAAACCAACAACAATCCTTACTGTCAAAATCAAGAACAGATGCACTACAGCAAATAACTCCCAGGAAAAGTAGATCAACCACTACTATATGCTAAAATTGAAGCAGCGCATATTTTTCTTATCAATGGAGAAAAAGGACTCCATGAAATTTCAAAGAACTGAAAACAAATCAACTTATTTATCAGCCCATCGCATGCTCAAAGAAAATATCCTGAGAGCTAGGCTAAGAAACACATCATAAAAGTAGCAACTATGTCTGGTGACCTTAAGATAGCATTTACTTAAATAGGCAAGCCTCTTGGCAAGGTTTGTAGAGAACGAATGTGAGGATTAATAGAACAAAAGAGAAGAAAAAGAGAAGAGTATAAAATAGATTCAATGCAGTTTATAAGAAGCTATAAGACTAGCCCATATTTGGATTGTTGTGGACAAATTGGCATGTCGATTAAGATTAAGGACATTGTAGAATTGCTGGTAACAATGTTTTGGCACGCTCATTAGTAAACTTTGTGAGAGCAAAGTTTATGGTTTTTCCATGCATGTTTCCAAGCCATCATGGTCATAAATGGTGAAAAGTTAGTACCATCAATAGTTCTTGTTGAAAGCAAGGTATGTAAATGACCTGACTAGAGGGCACATGATCAAACCACTAATGGTTTATACAACAAAACAGCCCCTTCATCAATCAGAAAATAATGCAAGGCACTTGGTTGGAGGCATACTTTTAGGGCGAGTAGAATGACAAAAAAATATGCATGGCTAATAGAATGTTGAATCTTACAGTTCGTCTCGCATTGATTTCTTATTACCTCCCTAAAATATGAGTTTTGGGCAGCCTCTCCACTCATTACCAATAGCTTTTGAGTTGGACGCTTTAACATGGTATCAGAGGTAGCGCTTCAGAGGCTTTAGACAAGGTTCTTTTGGTTTATTGCCCCACTGTTTGTGCCTTAAGTGCACCTTGTTGCATCATGATCCCTGTGTTATGGACCTATTATTTACCTCTCCGAGTGTGAGTCAGGAGTCGCACGTGCAATGGAGTGTTATAGATTGTCCCACATTGATTAGTTACAGCTGCCAAAACAAGTATATGAGCCTAGGGTCAAACTCCACTCACTGCCAATTGATTTTAAGTTGGATGCTTTGACAATGAACAATCCACACTACTAGAATTTATGGTAACACCATTGCAAAAGGTATGGTCAACTCAGCTACCCACTACTACTGTTGTAGAGGTTTGCTGCAATGGTTCCATAATGCTACCATTACTACAGTCTATGAAGCACCGATACTTCTTGATGAGATTCTTACCCATATTGGATACCGATACTCGCTAATACCTATCTCAAAAGTATCCACAAGATAAGAATTATTATTTTCAATTTTGACGTATTGGCTACTTTCCAGATAGTTTAGATCACGTATCCAAAATATTTATGGAAGTAAGATTGTGTCACTTCTAGCATAGTGCTAGAGTAAAATTATTTGAATAAAGAGAAATATAATTTTTTAACATTCTACTTACTCTTCGAGAGAAAAAAGTAGTAACATTAAATAATATCATCATTTTGTAGTATATTGAATATTCTTATTCTGTGGTACGTGATTTTTATGTTTTTGGATTTTAACAATTAAACAAAGAACCAAGCAAAATTATAAACAACATAAGAGAAATGCAATGGTTTACCACCATCCTTGTAAAATTCTATTTAAGTTCAAGGAATCCTAGCTGTACCCATCTCTGATTTTTTTAGATTTTTTCGTATCGCTATATCTGTATCATATCGTTTATGTATCTTTTATCACTATATGTGCTTCATAGCCTACAATTATGCAAGGGTATTTGTCTTCCAAAAGGATAAACAAGCGAGTTTCATGAACGAGCAACCAAGATGGGATGATGCCCAGCCAAACATAAAAAACCAAAGATGGGATGATAACATGGTATTCTCACTTATGTATTCGTACATAGTAATAGCAATCAGGTCAATCTGAGTATGAACAAACTCAACGCCACTCATTTTGGTGGTGGGTTTGATCTTACTCACTAACCCAAAACTATATAGTGTTGAAACTCTTGGACTTCGAATATATATGTTATCAGGTGTAACCTTTGATCTCCATCCTTTGCAATATATAATCTCTCCTACACTATTAGGAACTTATCATCAGTTGTTCTTAATTCTTCCCATAGCGGCTCAAACTTACAAGGAAATAGACGGTTTATACGGGATGATGTTTAGAACATAAAGAAAACCACCGCGAACCATTTCCCCAATTGATCCGTTTTAAAGATAACCATAGTGTCAGTCAGTTAAAACTATGTTGGGCAAAAATTTAATATATTCATGCCACCACCACTGCTATTGTTTATGGAACCTGATACAACTTTCTAAAACCATGACGGTTAATAACTAATGCCAAAAAAAGACTGTAGGATTGGAGTAACAGTGAGAACTCTCCAGGAATTTGATTGCCTCATTTTCAAAGTTGGGGGCAGGGGCATTGGTTGCACCACAAATATACTCCACCTTCGAGCATCCATTTTGTATTAATAGCTTTGTCAAAGTTTGTTAAACTTGTTCCACGTCTGTCATCTAAGCAATCCTAACTAGGTAAATATGATTTTGTAGCTACTCCACCTACTGCCATTTGATTTTAGGTTTGATGCTCCCACAATCTACCATGATATCAAAGCTAGGCTATGTAGCACGGATGGACGCGCCACGAAATTCTCAAAAAATAGAGACACAAACCCGGCGGGGGACATGGGTTTTTAAAAATATATTTATGTTAAATGCATACATACGTTAACCACTAAACATTTTTGTTCGGGCTTCTATCAAAATGCATTATTGAATAGATGGTGTATGTCAACATACATAAACATATATTTTATATTTACACTTTTGGCCCAATTATTTTTGAATAGTAAAATTCTATCCTGAAAACTATTAAAATTTACAAAAGTCACCCCGTCGTATCCTTGCGAGTGCCCCCATAGTGTCCCCCGTGTGCCTGTTGTGTCCCCCACGTGTCCCCCCTGAAAAATAATATTAAAATCTACGTGTTGCTGCGTGTTCCCAAGTGTCTAACATGAATTTGGCAGCCTCCAAGGGTGTCCAACATGGATACAGCAACCTTCATAGGAGCTAGGTCTTGGGTGGCCTTGCCGAGTTTATGTTGTCTAGAGTGTCTCTATCACCACGTGCAACTGGGCTGCACGTGTGGAGTGTTATTGTAATCAAGAGTCTACTCTACCTACTGCCTATTGATACTAGGTTGGATGCCCAAAAAAATCTAACATACACGATCAAGTTGGAGAACTGTTTTCTGATTGAATATTGCATAAGAACAAAACTAAGAACAAAACCCACATTGAATACTTGGAGGATTGACTACTAGTAAGAATGACAAGCTGTAAGTGGTTAATTAGCCCAAAAGGCAGACTGAGAATATAAATCTTTCATACCAATACATCAGCAAAAGAGAAAAAAACATACGAAAAGATTGGTAAATAAAGAAGAAATGAGAGAGTTTTACCTCGACTTTATGAGGGAATATCCTCAGAAGTGCCTCAGAGTACTCTTCAGTGAGCCTCCTAGATCTATCAAGAGTTGCTTTGAGCCTCAATGCCCAAATCATCTTCCCATCTTCATTGCCTTTGTTAGATAAATAAGAAGATGCTTGAGAAGCATTAACACATTAAACCAAATAAGCTAGTAAAAAAACATAGTAAAGAGAACAAGATACCTTCCTTTTCCGAGAGACCTTTCTCTTGCCATGCCAGAAGTTCATTTCCAATAGCAATACACTCTTCTGGTTCCCAACCAGATAGCCCAACTTGACGGATGCTGACAATGAGAACACCAAGTGGATAATTCCAAGAGCTTACATTGTTGGATTTTGCACTCTCTGCAAGCCAACGAGCCCCTCCCATAGTTTCAATTGCGTTAAGAAACCTACACAGTTCAATCAAGCCAAATGTTTTGAGTCCAGGAAATGTTTTCTTGATAGGTACTACACAGAAAAAAAATGAACGAGCAAACAAGCAGATAGATTTAATTGCTCTACAAAACTGCAATAAACTAGTCTACCCAATGTTTCCCATCATAATCAACTACTAACAAAAAATCCATATAGAATGCAATCACGATTGAAATGTCCCTGTAGCCATGCCTTCTTGTAATATCCAGAACCATGAAAAGTTAGATCTCACTCTTTTTAACATAGCTCTCTGAGTGGTCATTGTTGTTCTTCTATGTTGCAAAAGTGACATTAAATGCACGTGGCCAAGCAATCTCAGCTGAACTTCTCTTGCTTTCGTTATCTTTCTAACTAATTGTACCATGTTTTATCATCTTTGTTTAGCGGTTTCTTTACCTTTTGAAATTTTATTTTGGACAGATGAGCTTATCTTGCTTTCCTTATCTTTCTAACTAATTGTACCACGTTTTATCAGTCTTTGTTCAGCGGTTGAAATTTTATTTTGCACAGTTAACATTTGAACTACCTGCAATCTAGCTTTCACACCCACCTTCCAATATTCTGCAAAAGTTGTGCCCAATTACCAAAACCTCATTATTCTTTCCGTCAAGTCATCTAATTAGAAGTGGGCATATTTTTCAGAACTTACAAGAAGTATATAGCTTTGTAACCAAGACTGACCCATCTGCCGGTTGAGGCTCCATCATAACTGCTCTTCGTCCTTCTTCTCCATGAATTATGGCAATTGTTTCATTCAGTGAAGGAATTTCTTTCTTTCCTAATAGTTGCACTCGTACAGGATCAAACTCAACGTTCAATCCGGCAAGAAAGGTGTAAATCCTCTCTTTTTCCATAAAACGTTTTAGAGGGGTTGCAGATTCGCTGCACTTCATCTCAATACACTGATAATGGTCCAATTCTTGTCATAAATTTTGTAACATCTCAGCATATTCAGTGACCGAGCGATTACCTTGTTTGGTAGAGGAGATTTTTGTCTTAATCTCATAAATTTGTGTTGCATCTCGGACTTTAGAACAGGTCTACCTGCAGGACTCCCAAATCTCTTTTGCTGTTGTCAAAAACATGCAAAGTATCACTAACTTCTGGCATCATCAAATTCCATAACTAGGACATCACCATCAAGTCTTCTTCATCCCATGCAGCGAACTTCGAACATCTGGTTTCAGTCCCATTCTAAGAAGATGACTCTGCTTTCTCTTCCCTTTCAAGTGTAAGAGGAAAACTCACACCCTTTAGAGAGGGGCGGGACATTTATTTATAATAAAATGAATGAGGTTAGGATTAGGGTTAGGGTTAGGGTTAACCTAATGGGCTCTAGTCACCGAGGCCCATTAGGGTTAACCTATACATGTAACCTAATTAACTAACACCCTCCCTCAAACTGGTGCATACACATCAATCATACCCAGTTTGTTACATATGTATGAAACCCGATTT
>JABCMJ010024531.1:0-10228 GCA_014822125.1 Arbutus unedo | reverse complement strand
ACTAATGATCAGGCTTAGGGTTTAACAAGGAAGAAAAATTTATACCTTTTGCCAAGACCACACAGCGGTGACGGAGACGAAGCCGAGGAGCGCTGACGACGGAGGAAATGCCGACGCCGTAAGCTGTGGAGGCTCGAAGTGCGCTCATGGTGGCGATTCGATTCGGTTCCAGAGAGAGATTACTCTATTCCACTGCCAACGAAATTGAAACAGAGCCAAGCTGTGTGTGAATATTATTTTTCGGTGAATTATCGGCGAAGTAAATTTTTTATTTATTTTTATTTTTCTGCAGAAATTCAAATAAATTCGGTTGAAGCTTTAACCGCCACTCGTTGTTCAGATTTTGAGAATATCGTGGACGAAAGAGATGGATATTGGATTTGGGTCGGGTTTTTTGTACCCGGATGCTGCCAACCCGCTCCAAACTATTTAAGCTGCATTTCGAATAATCCATTTATGATACTATATATTCTTTTAGAGAGAAAATTGGTCAAAAATAAATTAATGTTATTTTATTATCAATTTATTTTCTGTCATATTTTTCCCTATATATGCATAATTAAACAAAATCTTATTAATGGCGAAAATAATTTTTTATCCAAATAAGTCATAAGCTAAACAAAAATAAAAATACTCTCTCTCTCTCTCTCACTCTCTCTCTCTCTCTCTCACACACACACACACACATTTATTTGTTTACTAAATTAGAAATAAAAAATGATAAAATTTCTTTATGCCTTTAATTTACCGCCCCCACCATAAAATCATATTTGCTAATCACTTATTTTAAAAAAATAAATAAGAGTAACAAACAGGTCGTCTTAAGAACAATTTGCATTGACTCGATTATCGAATTGTTTGAATACTTTATTAAAAAATTTAAAGAAAAAATAAGTTAAAGATTGTTTGAATTAAATTATTAGCAAATATTTTTTAGCCATATTAATTGCATCTCTTTTAAAAATAAGAAAAATGTGTCTTTTAATTTCATTGCCTACCTTCTGTGTTTGTAATTTCACCTTAAATTCTAGACACAATCCAACGCAATTGGAGTGTGTATACAGATTGCTCAGCCAGATTAAAGTCTGAATAATTGAGTGAGAGTGTGTGTGTGTGAGAGAGAGAGAGAGACAGAGAGAGACAGAGCATATTGTATTTGTATCATACCTAGTTATGAGAAACCCTAGCTTGGCTTCAAACTACATAAAGATGAGAAGTTCAAGTCCCCCCCAATTGGACCCTGAATTGAACTGATGGGAAGAGTTCTGACTTATGAGGCACCAACAAACAAGAACTTTTGAGGTGTTTTTTACCTGGGAATTTATACAAAAACAAGCATCAGCCATTCAGCAGCAGCTTGACAAACAAGGACTATTAGGTCTAACTACTTCTTCCAAGATTGGCAACTGTCCCAAGTTGTTTCACCAGCTGTGGGGAAATTAATTACCTCATACCAGTGAAAGTGAATGATCATCAGATGAGGCATTGAGTTTCTTTTACCAATCTCACTATCTATTAACAGAAGATCCAATCAAAGCCAGAGTAAAATCCTATATGGACTAGTGTTAGCACCTTGAGTCTCAAGTGTGCTACGGGTGGCATGTGGTGACATTTTGCACCCGTGTCACCCTTAAGACATGAGGTAGGCATGTCTCTGCAGGGTGACTTGGTGATGCCAACTTGGTGGTGGCATCAATCCCTTAGTGAAGCAGTAGTTGTTGTTTAGGTGAAGGACCAGAAGATTGGGCATTGATGCTAAAGTGGCAATGGGCTTGAGGGACAAAACAATTAGAAAACATTGGGCTAAAACAAGTGGGCTTTTGATGGAATTCGTACTTGATGGGCAGGCAAAATCTATAAGCTTGGACAGGTGTCCCAAGCCTTGATGGCGTCAATTATTGGCGGTTACTTGTAGAGAGTTTGATTCAGTATCAAATATGATGCGCTGGCAAACCTTGGCTTTGGCCAGCACAGCCCTATAGTAGTTAAAGTTGTCAACTGCAGCATAGTGGAGATCATGGGACTTGTCCATGACCCATCTAAGTGTAACCACGTTTTCCTTGTTGCAGCCTCTATATAGGCAATGCTGGGACGTTTTTAGGCAGTGTGTAATCTGTCTAGACACAGCTTTAGTTTCCCTTGTAATTTCTTGGTGAATAAGAAGGGTTGGAAAGGTTTCCGTAAATCATCTAAGTGTCCTAGACGTTCTCTATATACTCTGTGTGTGTGTTGGCTGACCGAGATTGGCAAACCTTAGTGCCATGGCAGGAACAATTTGAGTGCGAAAATTGACCATGTAACAAATAGCCACATAAGAGTCAATAACATCCAGAGAGTTCCGTACCTGAAATCTTAGAAGAGAGCAAATTCCCAAGTCCTAAGACTTAACCCACAAGCCAATGGCTTACAGTTTATATTGAGCATTGAGTTTATATGACTAGTAGCTGGAGACAATTTTGAAGCTCATTTCTGCATATATATGAATAGCCAATAATAGTCCTTTACAACGTCTCAAACCTGCATATATCATCATAAACACCCTCACACAAAGGGGTCTACTCTATTTCATAAATGAGTCAAACATAAGCGAGTAGTATAATTATCAGATTGACAGTATCGACCGTGTTGTCCACCCAAATTTTTGCATTTCATTTCCAAGGGCAGGCTGTTTGCACTTGCATGATACATCAAACCTAAATCAGCTTCAAATTTGTTGGGTCCAAAACATTCTACTGATCAAGTCACACGAGTGCCAAAGGCGAACTGGGGCATAAAACAGTGCGAGGCTGCGAGCATACCATTTGAGATGCCCTCCATTATAGCCCACTAAGCTTGTTCTTCCTCTTGGGTCCTCTGCAACCCACATTCAAGTCTAATGGCATCCATAAGCTCCAGAGAAATGGCTGGCCAAACCTCACCCTTTGTTCCTACTGATGTTTTCGTAGTATCTTGTATATTGTTCTTCTCAACAGTTTGGTCTGGTCCAACCGCAGCTCCCCAACCCCTGTAAAGTATGACTTTGTTTGGTTCCTGAGAAACTAGAACCGCGCCCGTGGCTTCCTGTGAGGAAAACAGAGGGGAAAGACAGTTATCAGCTAATTTGTCTAGAGCTAAACAAATGCACAAGCAAAGAGGCATTCTCGTGCGCAAACCTCAAGCTTGGAAACCACTTCCTGGACTGAAGTCCCTTTGGCTCTGCCTTTGACATTGACCACAGCAAGAGGGTGCTTCTGAAAGTGTGTTTTAATCGTTTTTGCAACTCCAGTTACGATATTGCTCTTCCCTGATATATGATACAGTACCAGAGAAGCCAAAAAGTGATTACTTTCTGTGGTAATCGTGCTATGTTGGCTAAAAGATGAAACAATGTAGGAACATTATAAATCTCAATATTTTGCGAACAAGTGGAGTCAACATTACATATCGAACACACTATGGAATTTCATATCTGATTGACATTAAATAGATTGAGTGTACCATAAACAATATGCGAAATCAGATATTTTTGCATGTAAAAAAATCTCAATTTTACTTTTCACGATAACTTTATAGAAAGGAATTAGGAATTAGAAGCAGGAAGCAGCCAACGAGAGACACATAACCAGACCAAGTCCTTGTAGCTTAGCTATAGGCCACCCTACTATGTATAGTTGCAAAGAGGGAGGCCAGTGGGGCAAAATGAGAAATGAAAAGTAACAATTGAACCGAGGTTCAGAACAGTACGGAAGTGCAAAGATGTTACCTACAGCAAGCACAGGGCGCTTTTTCATCTTGAGGGCTTGCTTTCTCAAAAGAAGTCTCTCTTTGTTAGAAAGCCATACAGCTCTGATGGGCACCCCACGAGGCATGTTCTCTGCAGCACTGGAAACTTGAATATTTGTTCCACTCTTTGAATCAACTGGAGTGATGGCCTTCTCGTCACCAACATGCGACTCAGCATTCACAGCCATTAAAAAGGATGAACTTTGTGACTAATTCAACAAATGTTATATCAGTTCCACTACCATGGGAAGTAAAACAAACCACAAAAAAGCTAGCCATTAAGCAATACCCTAGTATCATCAGGACAAGATGCAGACTGAGCATCTCCATCTAGACCATTCATGCCCATAACAAGTTTGTTTTCTTCACCTTCTGAATCAGATAAAGGCTCAGGCTCAGTTATGTTAAGCTCATCCACCTTATCCTTGTACAATAATGGAGAATCCTTTAGCATATCCTGCTGATTAGTTTCTGGACAGCCCCTTGAAGCATCATTACCATCATTTAAGTTCAAGGAACTTAAATCAACTTCCGATCTTTCTCTAGCCTTCATTGAAAGCAAATGCATAAGTCGATTGTGAAGAAAGCAATAACATTAAATACACCCAGCCAAGACACCAATGGAGTTCATCATCAGTTAACTGGAGCACTGTGGCCCTATCACGCCCTGAGTTTAGGGTCATAACCTGCCATGAATCATGACCCCGGACTCCGGGCAAGACTTAACTCCTACAGTTTTAATTCATGTATATGAGGCCTCAAATGTTAGTTGTAGTGCCTGAGAATCAAAGTTTAGCCATAAAATGCAATTGAACTTTTCATAAAGGATCTGGCCTGCTGCAATGACCACAAGAAGATGCAAGCCGTAGAAAATCGAAGTCCACAAACTGCTTGTGTGTACTGAACAATAGTTGTAAATTTGTGACAATCATAATCTGGTCTCTTGTACTAGTTAACTGAACTTTCACCATCTCCGCCTCTACAAGCATGATCACGGCAGAATGGCAGAACAGGGCAAAATTGTTACACTATGACCAGACTACCAGAGTGGGAAAGAATGATAAATAAAACATCGGGTTGCTTACCAACTGAAAGTTCCCTTTTTTAGCTGGCTGCAAGTTTTTTGTCTCCTTGTCTTTGGCCTAGGTCACAAAACAAACTTTCTGATTTACTTATACTTAGATGCATAAACTAACTGGGTAGAGATGAAATAAAACCAAGAGAGAAACACAATAACTTACCAACTGAAGCTTCAATTCGTCAACATTTCTGGTAAGCTTCAAAACATGAAGTTTCAAGGACTGTATCAAATGAGAAAGAGAAATGGATACGATAAGGAGCTAACATTTTAAGTGAAATGTCCACAAAATTTTGGAAAATAAGATAAAGGTAACCTGAGCATTTAATCACATACAAACAAGATAAGATTGTTAGATAAACATTTATGGGCCAAGATAACTGAGTAACTCAAATTGGTGTATACTCTGAAAAAACTTCCAAGAACACTATGAACTCCACCAATTTGAGCCTACCACTTTGAAAATGTAAGAAGCGGAATGAAACACTCTGGATATCAATTTTACACTTTCTCTTTTCTTTTCCTTTTTGTGTATGTACATATTTTGTGTGTCGGGAGGAGTTGGGGTGGTTGGGGGCGGGGAGGTAAAACAAATAAGATGGAGCATGTGTAGATGTACAAACACAAAAAGCCAATTTTACCTCACGACGCTGTGCCTCAATAGAGCGCTTCATTGCCTCTCTCTTGCTCAGGAGTGTTCGGGGCCTCAAGATAGCAGGTCGTTTGTAGTTCTTCCCACGGTACACTATTATTGCAAAACCTTTGCTGATTCTCTCCACTGACACTAATATGCCACCACTTTCTGTCTCTAATGTCTGGGCTATTCTCTGAACCTCTTCGATGCGTCTACCGCCACATATTATCTTCACAAGTTCTCTATACTTCCAGTGAAGATGCATGTTTTCAACCGTCCCATCAAAAACTCCCCGCCTACCTGAAGTCGGACCAATTATTCTGGAAGCTTTTTAGATTCGTTTCATTTGCTTTTGAGGGAGGAAGAAGATTTTGAAACAGAAGTTAGCAGAAAGAAAACTCACCCAACAGAAGGAAAGGATTCATTCTCAAGCCGACCTTCCTCAACATATATCTTTCTTCTTCAGTTATGCCCTCTTTGTATATTTCAGGTTCTTGGGGAATCTCTCCCTTCTCCAGCTCTGCTAAAAGCTTCTCTGCCCTGGCTTTCTTTTCCAATGCCTGTTCTGGGAAATGCGCCAATCAGAACATGAATAAAGAGCTGATAATAAGGTAGCCATAGACACATACCATATGCAACTTGTTGCTAGCACTATACATGGCTGCTTCCATAAATATTGGTGGCCTTTGCTCGGAAAGAAGATTCTTTTGGGGGGCCTTTAACCCATTGCATTCAACCTCATGTCTAGAATCCACAATTCCATCTTGACCCTCCTGCATAGTCATAACTGATGAACTATAAACTGTTCCCTGTTCCTCCATAGGAATAGCACATTTTCTCCGCTCTTCAATTGCTGAAGAAACTGCAGCCGGAAGGAAGTCCTTTCCTCTGTAAAAGACAATGAATTCCTTATCCCTTGAAAGCATAATTCCTCCAGTCAGCCACTGCAATAGTTTATTTCTAATAAGTAGATGAGAGTAGAAAACTATCAAGAAAATCAGCTATAACAAAACCTGTCACCAGAGAAGTGATTTAAAAGACCTTTCTACCAGCAAGTTAAAACACTAATCCTGCAATTTGTGTGCTATTAAATAACATCAGTAGGTCAATTATGTCAATTGCACCATTCATCAAGAAGGCCAACTCTTGGAGTAGTACAAAAGCAATTTTGACGACGAAGAACATGTTGTCCAATATTTTTACAGTATGGTTCAAGAATTTTTGTCTCCCTTAACTTTTCAGGTTTACACTATAGCAGCATGTTACAGTACTAACAAAATAATCTACTTTCATGCTTGGCTCATTTTCCCCAATCTGATTTCAATGAGATCTTGGTTAAAAGTCAAAACCAGGGTACCTGAACTTGAACGTGCATGCCTGGAGCAAATTTGACCTCGAGATGTCCAATTCATCTCTTTAAGGTCATAAAATCAAGGACCTGTGGCTTGCCATATTAAGCGGCTTGCATTTGTTCATTCATTCAACGAGCTAGCCGAGCATGAGCAACATAAAGCTTGAATACTATGCAGCTCTACCTGGAACCCCAAACTATAAATCCCAATCTAACCTATCAAATTCTAATTAAAGTAAACCCGTTCCCTTACCTTTAATTATTTACCCTTTCACTAAACACATGGGTATAAATGCAGTCTCCACTTGCTTGAATCACTGGGACAAAGATTGGACAATATATAACGCCCACAAAGCGAAAAAGGACTTCATTCTGTAAGACCGGCTAGATAATCTGTACTTGTACTACTTTTGGTAAGTGAACTACAAAATCAAATCCTTCACATAGGTAATATGTATCTCCTAGGAGAACTTAACATATGAAATAGAATTTGAAACTGAGTAGAATATAAAACTTAAGTGCCACATTTTATTAACCTTTAGCTCTTCAGCCATCAGTTCGCTGTTGGTGTTTTCAACGCCTCTCTTAACTGCAATTTTGGCAATTTCACTTTTCTCCCACAGCTTGACAATGGAAGCAGCCAATCCTTGAAGTTTCTTATTTCTTCCTGACAAAAGAACAAAATGCAAGTGAACCAAATGTCAAAAAGCACGACTAAACAGCCATGATATTGGCAGTAACTCACCTAACACAAAATGACAAGGTAAAGGTGAGCCAAGTCTCTTCAAGATTGTCAGTTCATCATTTGTCAGTTTAGGCTTCACACCATATGGAAGAAGGCGGAAAGGTTTCCTGTATCCAGGAACAATAGCTGGTAGAAGATCAGCATCAACGGGTAGAGGGTCATATCCCCACCAATCAGCGAAGCGTGGACCAAGTCCATCTAGTAGACGATCAGCTTCTTCAGCAAGTTGTGCTTCACCAGGCAGCTGGAATCGTACTCTATTTGGAGAACCAACACCTTGTACCAGTTGTGGTTGAGGCATTTTGTTGGGTAAATTTGTTATGGTAGAATTAGTACGATCTGCGTCAGATGAGAAGCTTTCCTCTCCAACATCCACCCCATAATCTGTGCTTGAACTCGGTGAAGTACCAGCAGAAATGTTGTTTGTTGAATTGGGATCAGACAAGAAATAAGGAAACTCATAATTAGCTCCTCGATACAGTATTATGATACCCCCAGACCTCCAAATAACCGAACCTCCAGTTTTGCGCTGAGAATATTAGGACAAAGATTCAAGTTAAGTTGACATGCATGGGACAAAACGCAAAGGGCATGCTAGAACCTGGTAGTTTGGCGATTTCATTCCATGGAATCGGCATTCTATCTCAATTAATACATACACATTAAATTACCAAATGTATTGCGAGAAAATTTTAAGAGCAATCTAATAAAGATCACACATTCTATAAAACTGAATGATCCTGTCCGGCATAATTGCAGGCCAAAGAGACTATACAAGAATGGCATGCTTCAAAAAAAAACCAAAAGAAATTAAATGTTTAAAACTGTTTATATGAACTTCAATAATGCTCTAAAATAGTGTTAGGTTTCTGCTCTGGTTACTCTTGTAGAAATATTTCCAAAATTTGGTCCATTTTGGGCTCTTAAAGCGAGATCATGTAATCTGGCCAAGAGGAATTCAATTGTCGTGGACTATAAATGAGAGAGAAGTAAAAAGATGTATATCTTCATACTTCATTTCCGAAACCCCTCGAGGCATGAAACACATTCATAAGTTTCAACGTAGAGGACACTTGGGAGAAAAATCCTACACAAACTTTTATTTTAAAGCACAAAATGTCATTTATGCTTAGAAACCACCCAGTATGTGTACTTCCAGATATTTGCACCCTGCATCTTTCCAGATGGGAATTCGAGCATAAACAACACAAACCAAGCTAAACGTCACAGAATTTACCGAACACCAGCCTAAGATTTTTCTCCACAACCCATTGGTGGTCAGTTCATGTCAACGATGGCGGTGGAGCGTGGGGGGCATGGCCCCTCCAATGTTTTTGGAAATTCACTTATGCACTGTGACCTATGAAAATTCACTTATTGCCAATCGGGGACCCTAAATTAAATAGCAACAGGTCTACACACACACCCTCCATACAAGATCATCGGATCTGTGTCCTGATCTGTGCGTGAAAGTCTTTGTTCCTAGACTTTTTCATTACATAGTAATCTTTTCCCGTCCAGTAGTATTTAGCCTAGAAATCATTAATCTAACTTTTTTCCTTCTTCTGGATCCATATGCAGTTATGTTGCAAGCAATCAAGACAAAGGATCAAGCGAGCCACAAAACTCTAACTATACAAGCTCTAAATCTATGGTGAAAGCATAGTCAAAAGTTGGACCCATGGGCCATATACGCAAGGGGTGCCACGGCACACCCCCAACCTTTCACTCACCTCTGCATATATAGTGTTAGATTTAGATCTATAAAATACTTATTCAAGTCATCACACTGCACCCACTCAACAGAGGTTTTTTTTAAAAAGTCCCCTTTCGACAGACATGAATAATACTTTACCCTTTCATATTTTTACACATCAGATCATAATTTGACTCTATATTCCCTTAAATCGCAGTGCCAAAAACTCACATCATTAATTTTTCTTCACGGGTTATCTTTCTTAGATACATTGAACTCGTTTCTCACTTCTTACAACCTTGTCGGAAACTCGTTTTTAGAGATATAGTCTACTATAATCGACGTAAGAAACTAATAAATGAAGTTTGGAAGGCATAAAAACTTAGGTAACTTGATACAATATGAATTTTGGGTGTTTGGTCCTTCTAGAATAGAAAGTATGCATGCACTACAATGAACATCCATTAAAAGTGGTTGCGTGGGGAGTGGACAAGGCTCGGGGTTGGCACCCTCGAGTCGTTCCACCACTGGTTAGACCTCAGCAAAATTCGTGACTGAACTATGATGCACCATGAACTACATATGATCTCAGAAGTACGTAATTGCAGGGATACTCAAGTTTATGATTCAAACCTCCAACAAGTCATGAGTCCTGTTCATGTTCAACCTCCAAACATCCTCGCAAACAATCTTCACAACCTCCGACTTCCTCCACCTTTCATGAATCCCATTCACAATCCCTTCCGTAATCCCTGCCTTCCCAACCTTCAACTTCTTCTTCAACTCAATCCCAATCCCCCTCAGCCTCCTCAGCTCCTCCTTCGGCATCGTCAACTCCGCCAACGTCGGTACTCTCTCTCTCCCCTCCCCCTTCTTCTTCCTCGACCCCGTCTCCGGATTCTCTGGCGTGCTCCAGCTCGGGTCGATCGTGTGGCCCACTCGGTACTTCGGTAACTGGTTAG
>JABCMJ010024530.1:0-11744 GCA_014822125.1 Arbutus unedo | reverse complement strand
AAAAATTAGGAAACAAAAATAGAAAACACAAAATAGAAAATAAGAAATGTTACCAAACATAGCCTTAATGATTCCGCCCAATTCTATAATTTCTCGAGATTGGTTTACATCTGTATTATTCTTCTTGACGAAATAAATAAAAAAACATAAAAATATGAAAATTTCCATTACACATAAATGGGGAGGATTGGAATTGAGCAGATAAAGAATTTGGTCCCTTTGTCCATTTTCACACCTCAATAATTGTAAAGCTCCATGCGTAATATGAGTAAAGAAACAGAGAACTCAAGTGAAAAAAGCAACAATCTCTCTCTCTCTCTCTCTCTCTCTCTCCTCACCTCTCTGTCTCTCTCTCGCTCTAGAAAAGAGTTCAACCTTCCGGAAATACGAAAAAGGAGGAATGTCGATCTGATTTCAATTTGCTGAGCCTGTAAAGCAAGAAAATTTACGCTTTGGAACACTGCTCCGATTCGAAAAAAAGTGAAAAAGGGAAAGAGAAACCCACTAAGAAAGAGTGAGAATTGTAGAGAGGGAGTGAGAGAGGGGGGCAGTGAGGGATGGGTGGGGTGACGTCGTCGATGGCGGCGAAGTTCGCGTTCTTTCCGCCGAATCCGCCGTCGTACAAGGTGGTGACAGATGAGCTCACGGGTCTGTTGCTTCTCAGCCCATTTCCTCACCGTGAAAACGTCGAAGTGTTGAAATTACCCACTCGGCGGGGGACGGAGGTTGTGGCAATCTACATCAGACACCCCATGGCCTCTT
Organism: Arbutus unedo; assembly: GCA_014822125.1. Lineage (NCBI taxonomy): Eukaryota > Viridiplantae > Streptophyta > Magnoliopsida > Ericales > Ericaceae > Arbutus > Arbutus unedo. Next base: position 10,982 of record JABCMJ010024530.1, on the reverse strand, counting down.
CTACTCTCCTTTACTCCCACGGTAACGCCGCCGATCTGGGTCAGATGTATGAGCTCTTTATCGAATTGAGCATCCACTTGAAAGTTAACCTCATGGGGTACTCTCTTCTACTTCTCTCTCTCTCTCTCTCTATACATGTTTGTGTATGTCTAGTTGGGAGCTTTCTCTCTACTTTGTTAGGCAATTTTCTAGTTATGGGGCGCTCTCTTCTACCTCTCTCCCTCTCTTTACATGCTTGTGTATGTGTAATTTTGGAGCTTCCTCTCCATTTTGCTCGTCTATTTTTTAGTTATGGCATCTGGGTATTGGTTAATTTGAAGGTTTTTGATATAGGTTTCGTTAGTTTTAGCATCAGATCAATGGTTTGAGAGAGAGAGAGAGAGAGAGAGAGAGAGAGAGACGTCCTTATCTCTGTACATATCTGAGTGTGTGGTGATTTCGGTTGTTAGGTGTTTTTTTTCGAGGGTACAAACAGTGGGAATTTTATATGTTTGATGGTAATAGTGGAAGTTGAATGAAAATGGAAAATTGGTAACTTTTGTGGCAGTTTTGATTAAATCCCATCTTGGATTAGAGTTTTATTGCAACAGATTCAATTTTTTGGCCGACTTGTTTGCTGCAGGTTTCGCTTTGCCGGTAATGGTCTGTCAATGATCATTACCGGCAAAACCTGATCAAAAAACGAGACTAGACTCTTCGTTCTGTCAATGATTTGTCATTTCTGGCATCTTAACTCCAAACTGCTCGGTGTTTTCTCAAATTTGTACCCTTACTCTAGATAGGGATGATGATCCATAGCAAAGGCTGAATTTTTGTTGCATTTTAGCTCATGGGTGTCTTTATGTAGCTTAATTCATGAGCCTTTGCTGAAGTTGGATACTGATGATGAATTTCCACTTGACCGCCCGTACTTTTCTTTTCTGTTATTTATTTTAGAATCCAGGAATTCTCAAAGCAAAGTCTTTTTCACCCCTGAGAGTTAGTAAAGTTTGTTAAGTCGAGGGAATATGGCTAGGGTCTTTCTAGAAACATTATTATGCTCTTGAATGGCTTATTAGGTAGTTGTCAGTTGACTCTTTAGCAAGAGTTTATCCAGTTTGTAAGTGTTAGAACTTCATTGGACAAAAATCACAAGGTGTAAGTGTAATTTAATTATGCTTGCGTAGCCTGCCCCATATGTTTTGTTTGTTATTCTCATTACAACTTTTTCTTTCATTTCTGATGTGTCTGGACAGTTGGTGATGATATTCGTCTAATGGTAAATTCTCTGAGGATAAGATATGTGGCAAGTTTATGCCCTTCTTCTACTTTTATGCAAATTACCCGTCTGGCTTTGATTTTTACGGGGTTGGTCCTTTTACTTATCAGAAGTCTAGTATGTCCAAAACAATCATTGGGACTATTTGTGGGTGTTCTGGCATGTATGAACTGTGTGATATGGTATTATTGCAGCCCTTCTGTTCAGCATTGCTTTCAAATCATGTTGCCATTTTGTGGATAACAGCCGCCCTTCTCTCTTCTCCTCTGCCCAGCCTCCTCCGTGTTCATTCCCCTTTCGCTACCTATTCTCTGTCCGAATACCACAAAGCAACTCATATGCGTTTCTCTATAGGAATATAGGTGCACGTTCTCATAACTCAGTTCTCCTAGACGAATTTGTGTCCCATCGCATCCGTAAGTTAAACATAAAAGATGGAGGAAGAGGGAACATATTATGTAGTCTGTTGAGATCTGATAATATGTTGAGCGTCAAAATTTATTGTTCTTACAAGTTACAAGTTGAGCAGTATAATTAATGCATGTTTAACTTTTTGCAGGTATGACTATTCCGGATATGGACAGTCTTCTGGGAAGGTGTGCTATTGTATCTTCTTATCTAGAATATATTTTGTCGTTTCAGTTATATAGTGCGAGTGTAGTAGCTCAAAGTGTCATGTACGACTTGTATCTCCCCTCTGTTGCAGCCAAGTGAGCAGAATACATATGCAGATATTGAAGCTGTTTATAAATGTCTTGAGGAGAGCTACGGTGCGAAGCAGGAGGATGTCATCCTTTATGGCCAATCTGTTGGCAGTGGCCCCACTTTGGATCTTGCAGCTCGTCTGCCTAAGTTGAGAGCTGTCGTTCTGCATAGTCCTATACTTTCAGGTTTAAGAGTCATGTATCCTGTGAAGCGCACATACTGGTTTGACATCTATAAGGTAGCGTTGATCTTCCCCTGACCATCTACTATCTCTACCGTAATGATCGACTGGAAGCTCAGGTTTTCGTCTAATTATACGGTTTTTTGTTGATTGCGTGCAGAATATTGACAAGATCCCATTGGTCAATTGTCCTGTACTGATCATTCATGTAAGTACGCTATTTCAATGTTTTGAATTGCATGTGGTAATTGAATAATCCCATTTATATGACTTTTACATGAGTAACCAATGGTATATCATCATGCAGTTAGATGATACACGATTTTGACATGACTACCATGAACTTAGATGAAGTTAGTGATCTCACCAATAGTTCGACAAAACTTGCTTGAACACGAACAACTCCCTTTGGTATTCCTGTGTATTCTTACGTGCACCAATATGTCGATTCCTATGCAAACTGATACTACGTATAGTTTTTGCCATGTTTTATCATCTCATAGATATGAGTTAGATGTAAGGATATATCCATTTCCTTTCAAAATAGATCCCTTTTTTATTTGTAAATTGGGTGTTTTAGAGAGTTTCTTTTAGGGTTGGAATAAATCACTCTAATTTGCCCATCTAAGGGCAACTTTTAGTAGCTGGCTAATGATGAACACCAAGGACTACTCGTCGCAAATGGTATCTTGTCACTGTCATTTGGCGCTCTGCATTGGTGTGAATCTTGTGTTCATTGTTGATGATTTATTAACTAATTCCTAGGTTAGGGACGGCTACCGTTTTGTGCTTCAGGCTGCATAAGTTTTGAGGTTTGAACTTATTTCCGTCTTTGAAAATGAGGGTAATGATGCTGTTGGAAATTTGGAACATGCTACCACCAGTAAAATTTCTGTAGGTTCTATGTGGATGTATGTGTGCATTAGTAAGAATGACAACCAAACTATAAATCTGTCTTTTTCAGAAGCCTAAGTGAGTGTCATCTGTCTGTGGTCCTAGCAACCACTCCACTTACATGCCTCTTCCCCTATTTATTAAACAACGAACCTTGCATCCGGGAGCTGGCAAACAGTGGTCCACTCCCATGGAACGAGACCTGTTTACCAACAGCACACAAGGACAAATAGCTAGGCTTACACCTGGATGCGTCAAACAACGGCTTCAACGGCTTCAAGCATAAAAACGTCATAAAGACTGATATCTTAACACCCACAGGGTACGACGCTCAAAACAGTTTCATATCAACCTAACTTCTGTGAAATGGAACCTATTTTCGTTAGTACCTGCTTCTAATTGAAGATGGGGAGTAGATATGCTCATTTACCATGTTACATTAACTCGGGTAGGTGTATAAGGTGTGTCCTATCACACTTTACGAAACTTTAAGCTTAAGATATTCGGATACGTGTCCAAACCTGGGCATCGATATGGATACACGTCTTGAACACTTATTTGTATTCTATGTTCGAAGATTCGTGGGCAATGTCTCGAATAATATTGAAGGTAGTAGAATTCAAATGGTACAAGACAAATATAGAATTTTTATGAGATGGGAATTGCTAGAAATGTTTCTTTTAGAGCCAATGCAAGCTTCTTTTTCTAAACACTTAAGAGGATCAAGAGTCTACATTAGGTCAAGGTGTTGGATGTATGTCCGACGTCCTTAGCCTTGGCATAACACTGTATTGTAGAAATGATTCATCCATCCCTAGCCTTTCAGTGCTGAACCATCATCAATCAACACGCGACTATTACCATGCCTTCAGTCTTGACAACAATATGTAGGGCCTTGGTATGCCCCGTTCCCTCATTAGGAATTTCTTCTGTGTGTTTTGTTCAAATTATTGGTAGATTGTGACGTTCTTGATTCGTTTCTGTTGTTAACCATTTTATAGGGAACAGCGGATGAGGTTGTCGATTGCTCGCATGGCAAGCAACTCTGGGAAATGTGTAGAGAGAAATATGAGCCACTTTGGCTTAAAGGAGGGAGCCACTGCGATTTAGAGCTGTATCCAGAGTATATCAGACACCTAAAGAAGTTCGTAGCTACCGTGGAGAAACCACCTTCTCAGAGACACACTTCAAGGAGGAGCATAGACCAGTTTGAGCAACCTAGGAGGAGTACAGATGTTTTCGAGGCTTCAAGGAAGAGCACTGATAGGAGAGAAAAACCGAGGCAGAGCGTCGATAGGTCTGAGAAACTGAAAAATACATCCCATAACACTGACAAGCTAGAAAAACTAAAGATCTCTTTCGACCAAATGGAAAGGTCTCGGAGGAGTGTGGATTGCATTGAGAAGTCTCGGAAAAGCATCGACCACCAAGTAGAAAGAGCGCGTAAGAGTGTTGATCGGTTAGATAGACTAAGAACTGGGTAATTTTTGCCCGTACAGCAATTGCAAAAGTCACGCATTGGTTTGGTGTGAGGAAAAAACTTGTCTTTTTTTTTTTTTTGCTTGATTTATGGGTCCTCCAGGCCTGTATTCGGCTTGCGAAAGCTCTATCATAGCTACAACATAAAATGAAAATTGGTGTGGTGGTGTTATGTGATTTTTCCTCTTATATTTGGAATGGGGTTTACCATAAGATTCTTTCTGTTGTACTCTTGCCCTGTACTTTTTCTGACTTCGGATTTGTTACGTTTAGATATCGCCTTCTTAATACATGTTCTTGATCTGATTTTAGCTTTGTGTGGCAATTTGACAGAAATTGGGAACTTACTGTGCGCCTAAGATATCACGTCCGGACACCGGATGGCATTGCACATCCTGCTATATGTGCACAACGGGTTCTCCGTGTTCCAGATCGACACAAACATAGAGAGAATTCTGGTAGGAACCGACTACTACCTAAAAAACGACAACGTTTGGACGCATAGCACACCTTGTTGTGCACATGCAAAGGTTGCCCGTTCCAAATTGACACACACAATTCACACACAGAGGGAGAGATCAACACAATTCTGGTAGGAACAGACTACTCCCCAAATAGATCAGCACTTAGGTTACTCAAATTTGGCCTATCCAATATAGGCAAATAGATCACAGGAACAATACAGAATAGCACATGATGAAGGAAACTTGTATAGATTGATATCTGTTGCATTGAGCAGAAACAGAAATCTTGAAGGTTAGTTAACCACGGTGCAATCACCAAATGGTTATATGAATTGATTCTGTCTAGTCTTATATATATTTATTTATTTTTTGCACTGGTGAAGAAGCTAGAACAACAGAAATGTGCTATATGTGAGAATCAATCAAGAGAGCAAAGCCAGTGGAGAATTTGGTTGTGATCGATGTTTTCAACTTTGGCTGTATTCGACTATGGCTGTTGGTGGAAGATGACCGATGCAGATCTCATGCACAGTAGTGAAGAGTGGGAACAACTCTAACCATCCGCGGTGGCGTAAAACCTCGTACACTTCTTTTGCTGTTGAAACACCCTTCAAGAAAGAACAAAGAAAGATCAGATAAACTAGGACACAAAACAATGTCTAATTACTTAATAGCCGACAGTTATCAAGGAAATGTTCAGAGAACTTGTTTTTAGTGTGACTTCTTCGGTAATAATCGTTAATCAATGAAAACTATACCATGCTTTTTTTTACCTGTCCTATGACTTTATTTTTGGATATTGAGATGACAGATGTTCCTGGAAGATAAAAGCTTGGTAGATTTTTACAAAATCTGCTGATACTGACCCCGAAAATCTGGTTTTCAAAACATTCACGATTCTGGGTTAATTTCAGAACATTTTTTATTTCGAAGTTTTTCACTGATCTGGTTAACCCTCTTTGTACACTTATTTCCCCATGGAATCAAGCACAAGAAACTAATAACAGAAATCATCTCCTTTTTTTTATAATTTTGTGTGCTTGAATCTACCTGTAGCTTCTGACCCTGCAGCATCTCAGCTTCAAGCTCATCAAAAGACCTGCAGATTAGGGTCGTCAAGGCCACACTAGTTCAGATTAATCTCTACTTAAAAGAACAAGTCTAAACACCAAACTCTCATGCATAGATCCGGACACAGATGTGTCCGCTGCCGTTTGATTCACGTGGGCTGATAGTGTTTTGGAGGGCCTCACATGCATCGAACAATTCCTAACGCATCTGTGTCCAGATCTGCGCATGAGAGTCAGTGTGTGTGTAGACTTTCTCCTACTTAAAAGTTTGCTTTTAGCACTAAATAGATGCAGACCTTTTCCCGCCATTCCGAGCAAAAGCATCTGCACATTTCCTGTTTCTTCCCCCTACTGCCAAGTCAAAACAACATAATTTTGATGCATGTTATTGTTATGTGCAATGGAAATTGTCAAGGAATTTTTTATTGGAACTAGGAAAGCAAAGAAATCTGCCTCCTTACAGCAAGTAGTTATAAGGTCAGCTACACCACAGCTTTCGAAAAAGGTGCTGTCCTGAACAGATGAGAACAGAAGCTTGGAAAAGGCCTTCATTTCTCTTAAACCCATTCTCATTATCGCAGCCTAAAGCATCATATAAACAGTCAAAATGCCGGAAAAAATTCAAGGTAGATTGTAATGGTTGTCTCTGAACAAAGAGTTTAAAGCTTCTTAGATTTTTCTGCCTTACCTTTGTGTTATTTCCCATTTCCAGACCATCCACAAAACCTGTTCCAATTGAATTTAAATATTTTCATTCAATTATAAGCATAGTAAACGAAACTTGAAAGAAAAATGGTAACTGCCAATACCTGCTGCTATTGCCACCACATTTTTCAGGGTCCCGCATAGTTCAACTCCTTCCACATCTTGACACTGTTTTTTATATACGGATATTTCCCCATGAAACAAATATGTCAATTAATCAGATTTGTTGCACACAGAACTTTCATGTCATCATGCATCGTATTATGAAAATTCGTGCAGTCTTGATTTGATTTATAGTTTGCAGATTATCAGGGATTCTTTGTTCTCTACAGAAATTGGATGCCGATTGCTCAAGTAACATATAAACAGTTTGCACTCACCGCTGAGAGCATGAAATAAGGAGTATTGAATAGCCGAACCCATTTCTCTGCTATCTCTTTGTTCTCTCTGTATCCCACGGTTGCTTCACTAAACTTCTCCACTGCAATCTGCATTTTCAGCATCTAATCATTAGCAACTGATAGTCCTATTAGCCTGTGCAACACAAATGTGAAATCAAAACCGTGGTTGGGGTTCAAGACAGTAATCGGGGTTCAAATACCTCATTAGCAATATTTGCCCCCATTAGAACACAACAATTAACGCCAAGCTGTTGGGTTATAAGGGTAGAGATCATGCATGGACCTTCCATCTTGACCTCCATTCCTTTGATGAGGGAAATTGCTTCTGCATCTTCCCTTATCTTTCCAACTAGTCTTCTACATATACCCTCCATGAATTGATGCGGGGTGACAAAAACTAACATGTTTGCATCCTTAACTGCATATTTCCCAACTAAAAGTAGTGAGAAAAAGTTCACCAAGATTGGAATTTGCGACGCTGTAAAGCGGAGAGGGCACGGGACCGGGATCTACCCGAAAAATGACATATATCCACTATGTTTTACGCTCTATTAATTGCTTACTTTGCCAGTGATAAATCAGTCATGGAAGATTATTTTCATTTCGGAACTCAATACCTGCATGTTCAAGGTCTGGAACCGCAACAACATTTTTGCCAAGTTTTATACCAGGAAGGTACTTAACATTCTCCTGCCAAAAGAGGGGATATACGTAAGCTTAGAACAGTGATTACAAATACTCGTCAACACAAAATAGGCAATGAAGTGTGAAATGGGTATTACATTGGTTTGATTGATGACCTCTGAGAGTTTCTCTCCACTTGGCAATACCTCCTCGAACACCCACATCCTCACTTCATCTAAATAGCATCACAGATTCCGGTTTCAGAATTGGGTTTCACTTTAATCACGTGTTCCACCACTAGGAACATATGATAATGCAAAATATGAACATTGATTATTCTGGGCAAGGACAGAGGTACCAAGATTTTTCAATCTCATATTAGCCCAATACAGATACAGGGATGGAGCTTCTCTTGGGCCAAGGAGAGCCAAGACTTCCCAAGGATTTTCAAAATTCTTATATTAGCCTTGTAGATATTTTGAGTACGATGCTAATGTACACGCAATGGCCCCTGGGCTTTCGAAAATTCATGTTTCCAGTGTATTTTCTGATTATTCTTCAACTGGATGGCCCCTTAAGCTTTTCAAAAATTCTTTTCAACGAGCCTCGGACTCTTTTGAGTATTCTATATTGTTTAAAGGATGGCTCCAACTATTGCACACCTTACATCATACATGACATGAAGACAAAAGCACTTACATATGATGTTAACATGTTCATAGAAATCCTTATGTAAGAGAAGAAGATGAGAATCAGGCACTTCAGCCTCATTTCATCAAAATTTCGTCCGATTTCAAAATTCGGTTCCACTGCAATTCTGTGTTCACCAAATCGACCGCATGGAGATGCAAACAGGGGCAGATATACGAAGTGGCTGTAGACATACGTAGGGGTGGACGTACGCACTGAGTTGGAAAATCTCCCTAGAAGAGATATATTTTTTGGGTTTTTTAATAAATTTGTCCCACATAAACCCTGCCCCATAGATAGTATGTCCTGTTCCACAAAGTTATAGATGTTATAGACTTGGTGCCTATAAATCCTAGATCCGCCTTTGGATGCAAACTAAGAACATTGATTTTAATGGGTTCTTTTCGCATGCAGATTGGATACAAATAAACAAAAGCAATTACAACATGATGTGAATGTGTTTGTAGAAATGCCTGTGTATAAGAATGATACGAGAATCAGGTACTTTCAGCCTCACTTCATCAAAATTTCGTCCAAATTCAATTGGGTTTCACTATAATGTTTCGCACATATCTAGATGCAAACCAAGAACATTGATTCTATCAGGTCCTTTCAGAACCCCAATTAGATACAAATAGACAAAAGCATTTACAGGCATTTGTAGAAATGCCTGTGTAATGCAAATGAGATTAGAATTACCGTGAAAGGAGTTGAGTTTCAGGGTGTTGGAAGCAATGAGCTTGGCTGCCACACTACCCCAATTGCCACTACCGACAACTGTGACTCTAGATTTGTTGGGCACCTCAATACCGTTATCGGATGCAGTTCCCGCAGATGGAGCCATGGCGAAGACAGAGAGAGGTGGTGGCGGTTGTTTGAAGGGAGAGAGGAGATAGAAGAGAGAGGAGAATATAAGAAGGGTGAAGGTGGTGGACGGTGGATGTTGATTTGGGCGGAGACGCCAGACACGTTTCGTGGGAACCAATGTGTCATGTTAGATATAGTAGCGATCTACCCTACGAACACCTCTCTCTCTCTCTCTCTCTCTCTCTAAACAGGTTGGCCTGGCCACCCATAATCTCGTATCAAACACTACAGTATCCCTATCTATTTTTTCTTTCCTCTTCATATTCGAGCACATTATTTTTAAAGAATTAAAAAATTATTAATATTCAATATAATTTATTCAATTCAAATATTTTGTCTGTTATTTTTAGTATTGTGTAATGTTTTTAATATGTATAATATATTTATGTATGTTTTTAAATTGTATAATGTATATAACCGTATTTTTTATGACCTTTTTAATTTTTATCCCGATTATTTCTATTTTCCATAGTTCTTATTAAGAGCGGAAGAATTTCAACTCATTTAAAAAAAATATAGAAAGATTAAATAATATTTTCTAGAAAAAAGTTTTTCAAAAATGGATGGGTCCCTGTTATAAAATATTCTCTAATTACAATTTTAAATAAATTACAAGTCTTTATTTTGACCAATGGCATATTAGTAAAAAATAATTAATGACTTATTTTCATCATTCTTCTCCCAAACACTACTATTTCTATAAAATGCATTTTGTATATTTCTCCCAAACACTTCTCTCAAATTTAAAACTCATTCTGGCCATAATTTAAAAAACTAAAAAGCTAAAAAGTTAAAAATGAAAAGTTAAAAAGTAGGCTCCCAAACACCCCCTAGTTGTAGACATTTGTTTTGATAATCTATATCTCTATCTATATTAAGCCATACGATATACTAAACACGTTTTTACCGACGTGAGACCTTGTTGCGAACACTGTAAAATAGAGTGTATTATGCGTCAAAAAGACATATGACACCAAAAATAATGTTCGTATAATTTTCAGATAGAATTTTGTGTGCAAAAATGACATTATTTTACTGCACAATATATTTAGTGTGCAACAGACTCTCTTATCCCCTGTATGACATAAGTTATATTCTCTTTAAAAAGGTTAAAAATCACACAAAATCACATCGATATTAATATTTCTGCTATTTCTTTATTTGTTTTTTTCACCTTCAAATTTTCGATCTTCCTATAATTTTTACATTTAATGTTAAATCATAATTCGACAAGAGTTTTTCGTGTTTCTATGCATAGTAAGAGTATCGTGCTTGTTATATGTACAACACATGTCGGACAAGATATTTCCTATTTTTTTGGAAAAATTGAAAAATATAAAAATTAACATTACACTTATATTTCTAATATCTTTCTCTATGTTTTTTAAACTTTCACTCACTTTAATACTTATCGTTAACAAAATTCTCATATCAATGTTGAAACACAATTCGACAAGACACTTTTCGTGCTCCCGTAATATAAATACTGTGCTTGTCAATACACATTCATGAGTTTTTATATGATATTTTTTTTACAAATATTGAGTAATTTTTGAACTTAATCACCAATTTCTTAACATTTTCAATAACCACCTTTCATTTTCTTGAGAGCTAAAAAAGGTGAATGCACCTTTTGAGCTATAC
>JABCMJ010024529.1:0-23361 GCA_014822125.1 Arbutus unedo | reverse complement strand
ACTAGACATTCGAGGATTGATCAGGATATCACAGTTTGTAAATCCATGAAAGAACATGCGACTAAGTATTCTTACGAGTGTTTTGTTCGTGGCTTAGACATGTCCCATTACATTGAGGGTGATAGGCAATTGATTTGTGATGGTTGATGCCAAAAGGAACTATAAGTTGTGTTGCGTACTTGTTGACAAAGGGAGTCCCATTGCTTGAGAGGATGACCTTTGAAATTGTGAACCGCTAAATAATGCTATCTTTGAAAAAGGCCCAAATGACCGGATCGGTTGCCTTCTTGAGTGAGATGGCCTCCGCCCATTTGATGTGAAGTTCGGTTGCTGCAATTATCCAGATATTTCCTTAAGGTGATGAAATTGGCCGTATGAGATCCCAATGCTGAGTGTGGGAAGGCCAAAGTGTTCCCACTGCTAGTAAATGGATGACATGACTTTGCATTTGGCATGGCTTACATCTTTTTGCGAATAGTGTTGTGTTAGTCCATTGAAGGCCAATAGTAACTGGGATGCAACAGATGTTGATAAAGCTTCAGTTCTCCTTGGTGTTCACTTTCATGGACCTTCAGTTTTGCTGTGGGACCTTAGGGGTAGTTTATTGAAGCCTCTTCTAGCAACTTTTGTTCATGCATAAAGAATGTGATTGCTCTTTTCTTGACCTTTGAAGTTTCAGCTCTTTTAGCTAATAGAGAGCGTTCAGTGTTCTAATCTATTTTGTGTTGGTGCCAGTCTTCTAAAGTGTCAAGGAAACAAATTCGAACACTGAAGGAAATTCCAAGAGTTTGACACATTGGCTATGAATTTCTAATACATTCTTGGACATTGAAGGCTGGTAATAGCCTTGCATTGTGCTTATCTGTATAAACTTATGCCTCCCAGTCCACATGATTGATCAAGTATCACCTTCACTTTTGATTTAGATTCCGCCAGGATGATACACATGCAAGGAATCCACCTACCCCTCTAAAGTATAGTAGGCTTTGGCAGATAGTGAAGTGCTTCATTTCATTCAATGGATTTTTCCTCAGGGAGATATTAGCTCTGTGATGACAGGGGCCCTCCAATCCTTGGGATCTTCTAGCAAGATTTCTATCGCGGAGCATGGGATCATTTCAAGACCTCAAATTTTGTTGATTGTGCATGAACTTCCACATTCGAGGCAAGGGATGCAAGGGCGTTGGGTGACAATTGTTAGATCTCAGGGCATGTTGCACTGTTGCCACATCAAACCAGTCAATGAGTCTTTGCACGATGGTACGATAAGAGGCTAGCGAGGGTTCCTTGAGTGTGTATTCCCCATTTGTTTGTTTAACCACCAAGTTGGATTCCCATTTATGAGAACGGAAAATCAAAATGTTGAGGGCAATCATTGGTCCGAGAGCCAGTGCTGCACACTTGGCCTCGTTGTAGCATTTGCTTCAATTTCTAAGAAAAGCTGGTTGTTGCTTTTGAAGGAGTGGTTAAGACTATCCCTGCCCATGCTCCTTCAGCTATAAAGGAACCATCAAAGGTGAGGGTCCATTCCTCATTTGCTACTTCAGCTGCTTGAAAATCATCTCCAGGAAGCTCTTCTGAAGATGGCTTGTACAAACCACTCAGGAAGTACGCAAGAGTGCTTAACTTTTCACTACTTTTAAGCTTTTGCAAATTACTTCATATTCTGCAAGTGATAAGAGCCATCTCAATGGCCTTCTGGCCAGGATTGGCGTTACGAGGAGTCATAGGATAAGAACGCATTTGGTGATGAGGTGAAGTGGGAATGCTAGAAAGTTATATCTAAGCTTCTTCACCGAACACTAAAGACAAACAATGGAATTCAACTAGCATCTCTTTCTTCAACACCTTGAATGACCTTGTTGATGTAGTATATCGACCTCTCTACTCCTTTAACTCCCTAACCAAGGAGGGGTCTTGTAGACTTGGGGGGAAGTTATGTAGAGTAGGAGAGGCTTTCTTGGATATGGAGGGGTCATGGTTAGCAGCCAAAGCAAGGCTTGTTGATTTTTTCCGGCTTGTTGGAAGTGAGCATCTATTCTTAACAGCATCCTGAAGAGCTGGGTAAATTCTTCCACTACAAAGAAGAAAGTGGTGAAACATCGCACGTAGAGACTATTCCAAGACACGTCCTTAACTCTTCAGCATTCGCTAGGCGAGGCATGTTGGGTTGGCGTGTGGCTTTAGAGTGTCAAGTCAATATCGTGGCAATGGACGATGTAGAATAGGAACTTGCCAACGGTGACACCGAAGGAACATTTGAGGGGATTCATCTTGACGTGATATCCCTTGCACCTTTGGAACTTCCTGAAGGTCTTTTAGGTGGTCTCTTTCTTCCTTGGTTTTCACCAGTAGATCGTAATGTAAGACTCAACATTCTTGTGCAACATATCATGAAACACCGTCGTCATGGCCCTTTGATAACTAGCCCCTGTATTTTTTCGGGCCAAAGGGCATGATTTTTTAGAAGAAGTCGTCGTTGGGTGTTTTGAAGCTTGTTTTTGGTTCGTCTTTAGGAGTCATCTTGATCTGGATGTATTTTTTGAAGCCCTCATGAATGTCAAACATGTAATGTCACACAGTTGCATTAATCAGTGTATCAATTCTAGGCAGGGGAGATTCGTCCTTTCGGCAGGCCTTCTACAAACTTTTGAAGTCCACAGAGACCTGAATTTGTCCATGTTTCTACATCACAAGAATGATGATTGAGAGCCACGAAGGGTGCTGAATTGGCTCTATGAACATTGCATCAAGTTGTTTGACCACCTATCTTTGATTTCAAGCACAACCTCAAGTTTGCACATTCTAAAGGCCTGTTTGATAGGTTTTGTTAAAGGAAGGATATTGAGCCTATAGATGGCAACTAAAGGCTCGAGCCCTAGCATTTCATCAACACTAGAATGTCAATGTATTCCTTGATGAGGGTAATGAGGGGCTTCCTACTTTTTGGAACCACGTCCTTGCATACGAAGATTGGTCGTGGCAACTCACCTTCATGTGCTAGGTTGACTTCTTCCAATTCTTAAAATTTTTTGCCAACGTGGGCCATCTTTGAAGGCTTTCAAGCATTGGTTGAACTTCTTCAAGATTTGCTTCTATGATTCAAACTGTAAGCAGAGAGCATTCATTCCTCTTTCCTCTTTTCTTTGGCTTTTTGTTGTGTCATTGAGAGGACGCAACACTCTGAGTTGCCTTAAGCACCCCCTTGATTGTCTCAAACGGTATAACACCCTCCCATCAGGCCTAGTGCAGCAGACAGACTTCTAGTGATTTGGCATTTGGTTGTTGGTTTATGCAAAAAAAGAAAGAACAGAAAAAAATTGGGAGAATATTTTTTATATTGATTCAAAAGTTATACGTTATATACAAGATTATATACACAAACTCCTAGCTACAAAAAAGGAAACAATCCCAACTGATTCCTCATAATATGGAATCCTAATCAACCTCCAATCAATCTCCTAATTCTAGGAATACAAACAATACATTTTCCTAAAATACAATTTCCTGATTAATAATACACAATTACACATCAATGCCCTCATTTTTCTACACTCCCCCTCAAGCTGGTGAATAGATGTTTACCATTCCCAGCTTGGATACACTTCTCTCGAATGTTGCACTACTTAATCCATTAGTAAGCACGTTTGCATTGATACCTTAACAATATGAAGAGCCCTTGCCGAACATCAGACCCAGCTACAAGGTAAAAGAATGAGATGTGTGTTTATTAAGTGTCTGTCCACACTCGCAAAGAAAGTCTTTAGTGTCTCGAGTTTAAATATAACCAATGCATGAAGATTCCCAATTATGTCGAATATGCTTGAACACCACACCATTTTCACCTTATAATAGAAGACGCACAACAAAAATCCCATGTCCATAGGTCCTTCGATATGAAAATTAGATGAATTCAACATGTAGATACATGTCCACAAGTAATGATATATCTGATTCCCTCTAACCATAGTTGTTTTAGGTGAAAGGCGGACTCAGGCAAGGCAAAGTGTGAGGCATAGGCTTCATCTAACCAATGCGCACCATTAATATTGCATGATTATTCACGAGTCTAGGTATATCTCTCACATCGTTATCCACCATGCACTAACAAATGATATAAGATAAACCCCACCAAACAAGTTACATTGTGCTCAGTTAGTAACTTCGAAAAATCAGCAAGTATAAATGAAGTAAATTCATAAAAAGCAATTTAACTATTAGGAAAACCAGTTAAACCATAACACTATCAAGAAAAATAGAATAAACAAATAAGGAGACCAAGTCATTGAACAATAAACACTTCAGATTGCAAGTAATTGACTTTTGTAACTTTCCAGAGGGGAAAATTTTAAACAAAGAAAATAATATGTAATCCAAAGAGAAGAGTTAATGTATATCCAATTCGTTGTATAAGATTGATTCTTTGTATTTATCTAGTGGCATTTGATAGGACATGTTATCACATAAAATGGTAAATTGCCATGAAAGCATTGAGTTCATATCTTCAAACAAGTTAGGGACGCGTATCATTGCTGCCATCTGCACCATGCACCTTGATGCCTCGTTGTAGTTTCATTGCCCCATAATGTTGAGACGCTTCAAGTCATTTGATAGGACATGTCATCACATAAAATGGTAAATTGCCATGAAAGCATTGAGTTCACATCTTCAAACAAGTTAGGGACGTGTATCACTGTTGCCATCTGCACCAACCATGCCCCTTGCATGCCTCATTGTCGCTTCATTCCAGTTTCATTGCCCCATGATGTTGAGACGCCTCAAGAACACTTCATTTCACCTCATACCTAGCAATGCCTTTGTGTGCCTTTCATAACTTACATACTCCAATGATGTGATTTGAAATTGCTTAGGTTTTTGGACACTTCTTGATCTCTTTTAGTTTCATAAAGATAGCAACGAATCAAATTCAACCAACCATGTATGCCATCGTACCAATTTACAAGAGACTACATAGTACTTTTGGAACGCAAAAACTGAATTCATTGGAAACTCCATGTTCAATCGCAAATGCCTTTGATTGGAAATGTGCCAAGTGCTTTTCAAATAAATGAGATCAGGAGGAAAAAGGAGATTCTAACTGAGTTATTGACGCACTTGAGACAAAAATCTAGAAGTAATTAAAAGTGGGGTGGTTATCAAGAGAGAGATAAGGGGGGTAGAAGGAGGGAAAGAGAAGCTAAATTGGGGATGTGGCCTAGAATTCGGTGAGGGTTCTCTCACCCTTCCATCCTAACAGCTATTAGTGGCACATTGAAAATAAGAATAAATCTCTTTCGAGGGACCAGTGGATGAAATTACTATTGTGAAGCATCTTCATATTTGGTTCACACCAACTAGTGTTTTCCCTTTATATCAGAATTGATTCTTAGGTATTTGTGTCTGCCAAACATCAAATATCCCTCCTTTTCCCGAAACTTACAATGGTTTCTACATGAAGTTATTGGTAAGCATACTAAACAATATCAAAGACTTCAATGACCTCATAATGTTGAGACACCTCAAGCGTGTTTCACTGCTCTCGAACCTAGGCATGCCATAGTGAGCCTTTGATAATTATTCATAGATACTTTTGTCTTCTTAAAATTAAAACATCCCTCATTTTCCAAGAATTGCAGTGGCTTCTAGATGAAGTTATGGTAGGCATCCTGAACAAATATCCAAGACTTCAATCGCCACTTAACAAGCTACAATATAGGACAAACTCTCCGAGTGAACCCAAACTAGTCACCATCGGCAAGATGTTCAATGCTTGCTTTTTGGTGCACATAAAGCCAATCAATAGCCCTGAGAACAACCCATATCCAACCTTCATATATGAAAAAATTGCAACCCAGTCCTAAAGATATTCAGAACAGTTACCCAAGGTAATGGCTTCAATGCACTCGAGCATCTACAAATTAAGATGACAGAAGCATTCATTCGTAACAGATGCTCCTTAAGCTGCAATTGGTTGCTCATGAACGATAATATACAAAAGATATGATAAAAACTTAACCGCAAAAACAGCACCAAATTGGGAAACATAAACGTCCACTTGACATCCAAAAATAACTCTTTGACATCCTGAGGCCACATATTTCTAACCAGAAAATGCACCAGATCAAGAATAGGAGCATTTCTCACAGTATAATAGAAATGAAGAAGACTATGACACTATCCACAATCGAACCAATTTAAACCCCAAATAGAAGCTAATTCCAATGAAAGATTATCCAAATAGCAACCAAACAGTGCACATATGAACAAAATCCCGAAACTGAAAATGGAATCGTCGGTATCACACATTAAACTCCAATTTTGAACCCCAAATACATTAAAAAAAAATCACCTCCAATTTTTGCACCGCTACCGCCTCAGATTCGCCTGTGATGCTCATAAAGGTCTCGATTGCTTGTTGATTGGGTCTCGCCATTAGAGAAGTCCACGAATTGCAGATAGAAATAGATTCGAGTCGTGATTGTATATTCTGAACTGTGTTTTCGCTGAATGGCTGAGACGTAAATACACAATGGACATCTACGAGTGAAATGTGAATTCAGGAGGTAGGTCTGGACGATATAAGAGGGTTTTGGTAAATTTTTCTTATAGGGCCATGTGGCCGGTAATTATAAGGTGAAAGTCCTTGCCCCTTCTCCAGTGTTCCACGCAAGAAATACTTGATATTGGGCTGCTTGCTTTCCGGCTAAGGTTGTCTTGTTTCCTAAATAGCCCCCATAACTTCGAGGGGTGCAGGCGAAGGGCTTCTGCTCTTCCAAATTTGAAAGGGGGTATAATTTACTTAAATATTTTACATTTGGTGGTGCCGAGAAATGGTAACTTGCTCCAAACTTTAATTTCTGGCTCATGCCCACAAGTTTGGTGCTCGGGGTGGTTGTCTAGGCAAGAATAGTCCAACAACCCAGTTAGAATAGTTTAAGAGGAGATAATTGTGCATAAACTGACAGTAGAGATGATAGCGTACTTGATCGCGTGACCGAAAATAAGTTTTAGTGCTTTTATGAAAAGAGCGATCCAAGGCGAGCAGGTTGCCACTATCAACGCTCCCATTCTATTTTGGGAGGATCGATCCATGATCTTATGCGCCATCTTTGGGTTGCTAAGAGATTAGGAGCGTCATCCTTTGGATTATCCGAGTAATTAAGGGGGTGAGTGCATGGCACCGCCCCTACTCTGCATTCATTGCACTGTTTGAAAAATATCTAGGTAGACGCTTGCCGACCGAGGACACGTACGGTAGGTCGGTTGTCCCTGTCTTGGGACGAAAGGTTTTGGTCGGTCTGAGGGGCTTGCTAGCCGCTGATCAGTCCAAAGTTCAAACTGAGCTCATCAGTTGTCCTTCATTCCCTAGTCAAAAGCATGAGCTGAGGTGTAGGAAATAATTCTTAAAACCAAAAGGTGAAGGTTACTTTAGACATTTAATGCACGTCCTTTCACTTCTCTAATGTGGCGATCGAGCCATCCACTTGTAAAGATCCTAGGCCCTCCCTGTATATCTCACCCACACCTGGCAGTTACCGACACACGCACAGCTATCATCATGGCGTGGCTTAATCTTTGTCGTCTATTCCAAATGCATCCAACGATCTCGATCGTTGCCCCGTTTCCCGCTTTGTGAAAATTCTACCCCTTAAAGGGCTTTTTTGAATGTCTCTTTATCTTTGTATCCTCGGAACTCTCTATGCCCCCTTGTGATGGCAATTTGTACCGAACTGATGGTTATCCGAACAGAGCTATTTAATTTTTCTCGAACCGTAACCGTTTTTTTCCCTGTGGGTGTGGATATGGCACTGACGGACAAATACCCGTTCGGATTTGATTCGGTTATAGTTAGCAGAATAACCGAACCGTTACCCGAACAAAATAAAAAATGGTGCCGTTTTACACACACACACACACACACACATATATATATATATATGTATACACACACACATACATACGTACGTATATAATATATTATAATTTTATAACTCTTTAACTTTTTACCCAATGTACATATATAATATATTATAATTTTATAATTCTTTTACTTTTTAGCCCTTTAGGCTTTGGTGAGTTAACTTAAAAATGCTAACCTAAAATCTATCATATTCAGACTTTGTGGGCAACGGCGCTAGGATGAAGTACGTGAGGAACTAAGGATAGTAGCGGCGCAAGAGTTTTCGATCAGTGGCTACGACGCAACTCCGATCTCGTACTCTCTCTCTCTCTCTCTCTCTCTCTCAGAGCAAAGTGCGGCAGGTGCCTAGAAATTTAATACTAAAGGTCACTGAAAACGAAGTTAGAAGACATATCCAGTACATGCTATTTCAAATCTGTTTCAATTTCATAAAACATAAGAGAAATTATACATCATACACATTGTCCTTTGTCAAAAACCGAACCAAGATAATGTTTGTTGTTAAAACTTAAAACTAGTGGCTACCGTTAGTATCTTTGAATTAAAGGATGAGAGAGAGAGAGGGCAGTTTAGTTCGGTTCGGTTCGATTCGGTTCGGGTAATTAATAATAACTGAACCGTTTGGTTTGGGGAATGACCGAACCCCGTTTGGTTTGGTTACGGAATATTCTTTCTCCCTCCATTTAGTTATCGGTGCGGTTTCGGTTCGTATATTGTGTTCGAGGATCGGGTTCGGTTATCCAAATAACCGAACCAAACCGCCCCATTTCCATTCCTACTCCTACTCTCTTTGCCATTCACTCACTGCACCCTGGATCATGCACAACCATTTTTTGACGGGGTCTTCTCTCAGACTTGCTCAGCCTCGTGATTGTACGCCTTCTTTCAGTGTTCTTTAGAGGTTTCTCAAGACCCGCTTCCTATCAACCATTGGACTGAGAATCGCCAGTTCCTCGACGCTTTTCCCTCCATATTTTTCTTTGCTCTATTGATACGTTTTAGGGATCTACACAGAACTTCCCAACAACCTGTCGATCTAGACTCCAACTCCACCTCTTCTTCTTCTCCCTTAGAGCTTTGGGGGAGAGGGCCTTAACATGACTCCCCTCGTTGTGGTTAGTGTGAAAACCTACGGTCCGGGACATCGTTATTTATGTTACCAATTTATTTATATTTTTAATTTATTTATGTTTTAAGTAGTTTCAGCTTAATTGTGTAATTGTGGCCCATTTGCGATGATTTAGAGTTTTGGGCCTCATGAGGATTTGTCGGAAACAAGATGGAGGTTAATGCGATTAACCTTTTAATGAGTATTTAAGGATTTGAAAATCCTAAAATTAGTTTTTTTTAAAGTTAAACAGTTTTTTTTATTATATCTCAAACCCTAATTTTAGTGGAGAATAGCTAAAGGGCAAGGAGACGGAGGAATCTCGCGAAACGTTCAAATAGAGGATCGTTACCAGTGTCGAGAGTTTTGAGTAGAGCACAAGATCAGCCAAGTATGCTGAGGGTTTGAAGGATTTCTCAACTAAACAATGTTTTCATTATTCTTCGTGAATGAGGTAGGATATCATATTGTATTTCATTGCGATGTTGTTTAGATCTTGCCCTTATCATTAGTTTATGCATTGAGTATGCATGTGATTGAGTATAGCATGATTTGTGATAGTTTCGAAATATTTGGGACAATCAGGTTGCAAAAAATGAAGGACAGTTCGAGTTCTGTTCACGCAGAACAGAACTTGTAATTTTAGCTAGGTTGCTCAAGTGAGCTCTTTAAAATCACGATGTTGTGTTTTGGACAGTAGATTATTTTTGGCGCTCGAGCGACCTCTCGGAAAATAAAAAAGTATTTTATCATAAAATCAGCATGTTTCTTTCTTTGTTGTCTATTTATGCTTACTGTTCAGGTCTGGAACTATATGTTGAGAGTTCATATGATCATGCATTAGTAATGATTATCTTGAATTGGTGTCTGTGATTTTAGCGGTGGAAATCTGTTAAAATATTACTGGGTTGGAGATGTTCCGATGGTCAAAGGTGGCCCCTGAACTCTAAGTCACGATGCCCATACCTTGGGTACGCCCATGGTGAAAGACTGTTAAATTGTTGCATGAGTCGCATAGTGAGCATGTGTTGTCAGTTTGTAATTATTTCTATTTTTTTATGTTGATTAGTGATGTGAGCATGATTTAGCCAACATGATGATGATGCTATATGATTTCCTACTCAAGCTTCGACTTATATTTTCTGTAAATCAACTATTTACATGAGATGAAATTGAACCGATGAGTTAGACTTCATACTGAAGATATTTGGAGTTCGGTAGTTAGGATTTATTCTAGTCTTTATCTTTCCGTAGTTCGGATGTTTGTTATTTGTTTGGGCATTGTGGGATCATAGTTGAGTACCTGCTTTTGTTTTAGCATTCATTAGTATGACTGTTGGTATTAACGATGTTTTAATGGTCTTACTAGATATATTGTTGAGGTTTTATTTTGTTGTATCGTTATATTGCTCATTTCATGCCCTTAATGTGCGAGGTGTGATAATTTGATATCAGAGCATGGTTTGAATACCTAAAGCCGTGGATTAGGATCCTAGAGGTCTATGTGTTCATGTAGAGTATACCCTGAGAGTGTCATACTTGATCTTCGAACATTCATGCAACTACTTATGAAATCTGGTCAAAAGAAATGACTGATCACCATGTCTTCTAATTGGAGGTCCGAGAAAGTTAATTGGAATGTTAGGTCACTATTCTTACGAGGTATTGCTCAGTATGTGCTTTCATATATTCCTATAATATATATATATATATATATATATATATATGGCTATTGTCTAGTTGCTGATGAGTTTTCTCCCTTGTTGTAGTGAGATGTTGCCTCATAAAGTTTAGGGTAGAGGAAGGAGTGCGATTCTTGATGGAGAACCAGATCCTGCTACAGGAGATGGTATGGTGAGGGCTATGGTCTAAGCCATCCAACAGTTAGCACAGAACAACCTGACCAATCAATCGAGAAATGAGACTAGGTCGATGATAGCCATACGAGAGTTTTGCCGCATGAACCCTCTCGAGTTCGTCAGTGGAGTTGGCCCATTTGTGGTTGATAACTGGATAGAATAGGTGGAGAAGACTTTAGACACCTTGCAGGCTACTAAAGATGCGTTGAGAGTTTCGATGGCCGCCTATCAATTTACAAGTGAGGTTGATCAGTGTTGGAAAACGATCAACACAACTTATGAGGTAAAATACTTGACTTGGGAGGCTTTCAAGCGACTATTGCTTGATCGCTATTTTCTAGGAGTGATGAAGGACTCGCTTCAACAAGAGTTCTATGATCTTAAGCCAGACAATATGACCATGGTGGAATATCAGAATAGGTTTACCTCATTGTCCCACTATACTGCAGAGACGACAGAAGATGAGGATCTCAAACGCAAGAGGTTTGAGAAAGGTCTTGAGCCAACAATCAGAGAGAGGGTTATACAACTGAAGATCCGAGAGTATGAGAATCTAGTTGAGCAGGCGATGATAGCCGAGGCAGATTTGGTGGCGAAGGACAGGAATGCAATTGATGTTGTGACATTAAAATCGAGGGGACAGATTAGGAAGAGCTAGAGGGAGGCCAACTCCTATTTTCAAGGTTATTAAAGGCAAGTTGTATCTGCTCCATCAGCTGTCTCAACAGGAAAGGAGTCCTCAAAGAGAAATTACCTATTTTTAGTGTGGCCAGCCGGGTCACAAGAGGTCAGATTGCCGACGAGGGCGCAGTCATCTCAGACTGCAAGTACTACTAGGGGGATGGTTATCTGTTACAAATGTAACTAGGAAGGGCATATTCAATGTCATTGCCCAAAGAATCAAGGGAATGGTGGTACAGGGGGTTTAGTGCAGAATTGCCCGATGTAGTCAGGTTTGGTTCAGTAGAGTTCTGCACCGGCACAACAGGCGAGCGCAGCCTGACCAGCCTCATTAGCTCAATTAGTACAGAATGGACAGATAAATAAAGAACATGTTTATACCATTGTAGCGCCAAAGGTGGCAACAACAGGAGCCTTAAATGTTTGAGGTACTCTTCTTTTATCTCGCACCTAGGCTAGTGTCTTGTTTGACACAAGTGTATCACATTCTTTTATTGCTGCTAGTTTTACAACTACTTTGGTCTTAAGGCCAGTCTATTAGATTCTGTTTTGTTGGTTAAGATGCTTGTTAGCAGTGATATGGCTCTTAGACACATGTGTAGATCGTGTGAGATGGTGTTTCTCGATCATAGTCTATTCTTTGATCTCATACTGTTAGATATGAGTAGGTTAGGTGTTATTTGGAAAGGGACTAGTTGATTTTTTTTATTGTCACGATTGATTGTTATTAGAGTAGGGTGACCATCTGTATTCCAGATGGGGGCAATTTTCACTTTGGGAGAGACGGAGGAGGTGTTCAATCAGTGATTCATGGGTTGTGGGGTTGAGATAATTTTGGTCATCTTTTTGCAATGACCTGGGATGATGAGGAAAGTCAGGATCGTGAAGAGTTTCCTCAAGTTATATGTGACTTTTCGGGCGTCCTTTCGAAGGATATTGTTAGCTTACCTCCTCAACAAAAAGTGGAGTTCTCTATTGATCTCGTGTCTAGGATTTCTTCAATTTCTATGACACCTTCTCGATTTGCTCTAGCGGAATTGAAAGTGCAACTTCAAGAATTGTTAGATAAGGGATTCATCCGGCTTAGTACTTCACCGTGGAGCACTTCGGCCCTATTTGCTCAGAATAACGATGGGTCTTTGAGGTTATGCATTGACTACTGATGGTTGACCAATGTAACAGTCAAGAACAAATATCCATTGCCAAGGATCGACAATTTGTTCGATTAACTCAGAGGTTCTTGAGTATTTTTAAAGATTGATCTAAGGTCAGGTTATCATTAGTTTAGGTTCAGGGAGGAACAAATTGCCAAGACAACATTTCGGACGTGGTACGATCATTATGAATTTGCGGTGATGCCGTTTGGTTTGACCAACGTGCCCGCCACTTTCATGGGTTTGATGAACATGGTTTTTAATAAATTTTTGGATCAATTTGTTGTGTTATTCGTAGATGATATATTGATCTATTCACTAACAGATGAGGAACATTTGAGAATTGTACTATAGATTTTGAGGGAGAATTCCCTCTATGCCAAATACTCAAGGTGCAATTTTTGGCTTTCTATGGTGAAATTTTTGGGTCATGAAATCTCTAGTGATGGGGTGGTAGTGGATCAGTCGAGATAGACACAGTGTTGACTCGGGAGCATTCTAAGAGTGTCTTTGAGATTCAGAGTTTTCTGGACTTATCTGGTTATTATCGATGTTTTGATGGAGATTTTGCACAATTGGTTGCTTCAATGACACGACTTACTAGAAAAGGGATCAGATTTGTGTGGAAGGAGGCATGTGAGCTTTTATTCCAAGAGCTAAAAAGGAGGTTGACATCTGCCCCAATTTTGGTGATTCCTAATCGAGGATAGGGGTATTCGGTATGCATATAAAACTCCTCCATGAAGTCTTATACGTATGCCTCCACCACTTTGAAGAATCGGTCCAATTTTCTGGTCACCAATTCCATAACTTTATTGAGCAACGTTAGACTCACTCAGTCTACTTGCCTCTCGCACATGACACTTTTCTCATATTTTGTCTCCTCCTTCTCCTTCTCCTCACTTACTTTCTATTTTTTTGATTTCAATCTCAAGGCTTTTGAGGGTGATTTTCGCTTTGCGGTGGTTTTCTTCTTGGGCTTAGAAGGGCTAGGTTTAGATGGGGCTTTAGATGGTTGTTTGGACTTGGATTGTGACGTAGCCATGGCTTTCCCCTTTCTTTTATCTTTGGTTATCACCATCACAACCATCGACTAAATTACCCTTTCCTCACTTGAGGAACTACTCTCAACCTCCTCTACATCTCCTCGTGACTCCCCCTCGGTTGCTAGTTCAATGTGTGTTGTAGTGGTTTTTTTTCTCGGGGTGAGTTTTCATATAGGTTGAGTCGGGTTTTTTGGTGTGGCTTTGGATTTGATTTTGGGTTGAGATGAAGACCCACCCACTCTTCTCGACAGTCCCTCGTATACTCTATTGATTTCCTCCTCCAACCTCCTCGCAATTGTAGGTGTTAGGTGTTCATCACTACTCCCCCTTTCTTCGTCCGAGAACCCACAGTTGGCTCCCGGAATTGTACAGTCTTTGAAGGTCTCTTAGCCATGGAAGCACGAGAGAGAGAGGGAGAGCACTCACGTGGTTTAAATATCACCCAACAATTTTGAAAGCTTAGATTTACTCCCCTATCAACCTCTGTTTGCGATGGTGAGAGACATGAGAAGATGATTTATGGTTGAAGACGAGAAGGTGTAGCCGTTCCACCATTTCGAATCTCACCTCTTCCTCTTTCCTTTATTCTTAATGATTGAATGAATTGAATTTGAAGTGGGAGAAGTATTTATAATGTTTGGTTGGGCTTCTGGAACAGGGCTCGATCATCAGGATGAATTTGACCTTCATTCGGATAAAATATGGTTCTGATTCAATATTAGGTTTTTGGAAAGGGTGGGTCATCTAGATGACTTAAACACTTCATCCGGATGGAAGAAGGCTCTATCTCCTATATGGCTTATTTTTGCACTAGTCATCCAGATGCATGCTTGGGCCATCCGGATGAATTAGTCATCTGTTTCAATGCTCTAATTTCTAACTACCATTCATTCGAATGGAAATACCCCTCATCCGGATGAGATTCTTCTCTAGAATTTTCAATGTAGCTTTGCACTTCAAACATCTAGATTATAGACCAAATATCCCATATTCATTGTAGGGCGTCCAGTGAATTTCACCCATCACCTGGATGAAATTGGAACTTTTTGTTGCTAAATTTGGCTAGAACTGAGGGGCATTTAGATGGAATAGGACCACCATCCGAATGAAAGGTCACCATTTTGCTAATACCATTGAATAACCGCACAACCACCTTTCTAACACCTTATACCTACCGGTTACTTAATGATTTGCACAATCAAATGGTATGGACTTGGATTAAAATTAAGGTCTAGGTGACTCATATGTTGTTTTAATCATGTAATATGGCCTCGAATTATTTTCTGTGTGTGTTAGGAATTTCAACTCAATGCATTCACTTGTCAACATACTTTAGAACATAGAATTTATTTGAACAAGAAATGAAGATTTCAAATAGAACATCATGGGATATGATTAACAAAAAATAAATCTCCACTCTTTAGGATCAACTTCACTCACAAAAACACTCCAAGTTGTTCAACATAATTCATGTCTATATACAATAGATGAGTTAGCAACCTAAAAGTTCAAAGCATGCATGGTTCTAAACATCATTAGGCGTATGTAAATTGGCTTAACATAACAAGGGAAAATCAAAATAAAACAAAATAAAACACACCGAATTTTAAAGATTTTACATAAAAGCGACTAACACAAAGCCAACCTCTCCCCCAATTTAAAATTAGCATTGTCTTCAATGCAAGAAAACAATGGACCACAAAGCATAACAAAACGGGGAAATCATACCTTCTAGGTAGAATGTTAACCACCACATACCTCGATCAAATTTAAGGATTGTGTGCTAGTTGCTCCTTTCATCATTGGAAGTGCTCCCAATATGCACTCCTTCAGCTCCAACTTGTGGAACCACACCTAGTCACATAGGATCATCACAACTTGCTCCTTTCATCATTGGACCTTATCCACGGCTCTACGTATTCGAACTATGCTTTGATACCAAGTTGTTACACCCTAAACTTTTAGAGTATGAAATAAGTAATGGAAAAACGAAAACCAATACTTGAACATAACATAACTCTATTAACTGAAATAAATATCCAATGAAACATAAATAAACTCTCAAATTGCTAATCAACTGTCGTCATAATGAAATAAACAATCCTTCTAATCACTGAATCATGAAACTAAACAAAATAGCCTCACAATGACTGAATAAATAAATTAAAACATGTCTGAAACCTCAAACTAAAACGTCTTAACATATTAATAATGCCAAAACTGTAAATCCTACTAAGCATGCTGAACCATCTTCAAAAGTGGAATCCAAATCCTTGGTTTCATATCATCACCTATAAATTGTTAGTTTATAAAAATATCGACATATTGAATACAACATGTTTACATTCAACAATATAATATGCTTAAATGACAAGTAAACAACCACTAAGTATCATCAACACTATCATACTCAACATGCGACTCATGTATTATTTCGATGATCTTGCACTGCGGGCTGTCCACATCGGAGTACCTATGGTAGAGTTCACGGACTGCTCCGACCGTTGGGCCACCTCTTTACCAGGTTGTTTCACGGTCTTTTACCAGAGTAATCACAAAGACTCAAAGTAGAGCTCACAGGCTACCAAACTGACAAGTCATCCCCTTACGGTATCCATGCATGCTCATATATACCTTTAATGATCAATTTCAAACTTAAACAGTAACCTTAAGTGGACCGGAAGGCAAGAAACAAGCTGAATATTAAAAAGTGAACATTCTATTTTTCAATAGGTCGCGCGAGCTGGCAGGAGTTCGCATAAACGGCCAAAACTAGTCTATTGTCTAAAATAGACTATTGAAAAATTAAAGAGGTCGATTGAGTGGCCTGTCACACCCCAAACTTCAAGAATATGATAGAGTAATAATAATAAAACAAAATTAATATTAAACCACAATTGAAAAAAATCTATGTGTTGTAAACCCCAAGTGCATCAATCCTCTATCAATTTCATTAAAACCTTAAAATCTCAGGATCATTCAAAACAGCTCCAACAATGCAAAATAAAATCTCTACGGCCCATAAACCACGAAAGGACAAAGTAAACAGAAAATAACTAAAAATAGGTATTTGAAATTAACCACTGAATTAATAACAAATAATGAACTATGGGCCACAGTACCCAACAAAATAGTCAACATCTGAAAGATGGAAATAATTGACATAATATAAATACTAAATATCATGATTCATTTATCTTCGAAAACTGAGGCATAAGTCCTCGGATCCATATCATTACCTGTAAATTATTAGGTTACAAAAAAAACATAAGCCGGAGCTCGGGTGCAAAGTCATATTCAACCATTGATATATTGATTAAAGCATGCTCGCATCAACAATACAATATGTACAAACGACAAGATAAATACCGACTAAATAACCATAATGTTATTATGTTCAACATGCGACTCATGCAAAATTTCAACGGTCTTGCATCGTGGCCTGCCCACATCGGGAACCCTATCATAGAGTTCACAGGCCGCTCTGACCATTAGGACACCTCTTTACCCGGTTGTTTCATGATCTTTCACCGGAGGAAACACAAGGACTCCCAAGTAAGGTTCTCGGGCTACCAAACTAACAGGATATCCCCTACTCGGTATCGGACATCTATGCATGCTCATATGTACCATCAGTGATCAATTCTAGACTTAAACAGTAACCCCAAATGGACCGAAAGGTAAGAAACAAGCCGAAAACCAAAAAAAAAAAATTCAATTTTTTAATAGGTCGCTCGAGTGGACAAAGCTATATACTTAGGTTCAACTTTAAAAATTTTAAAACGTTATAATTTGTAAGTAGAGGTATTGAGTCCAATGTCAATAGAAACTACACTCTATAATCTTTCAAACGATAGGTAATAGGTTAAAAACGGAGTTCGAACGACACCATTGTGTGAGTTTAAATTAATTGTGAGTAACTGTGAGTAATATTTGTTCTTGCATTGGTTTGCTTTCTAAGACTATGGTTAAAGTTTCTAAATTAATTTTTTTTGGTCTTTTATTCAATTTCTTTTATATTTGTTTTTTTTTAATTTTCTTATGTTTGTGGTTCGTCTCAACGGAAAAAAATCTAAAAAGTATGAAATTCTATTCACAAATTAATTTTTTTTACAAAAGATGAAAATTAAGTCAAAATATAGTCTATTTTGACTTATTTTGCATATTTTTTGAATATGACAATGCAAATTAAATACTTGTAAAATCTTCTTTGGTTGTCTTTTGGGTAACTATTCTTGTTCTTGCAACAACAAAAATAAAATTAATCCATTCCAATCACAACAAATAATTGTTCTCTATTGTAAGATTGTAGTGATTTCTGCATTGGCAGTATTAAAAATGTTTTAAAATATTGTTGTTTGGTTTGATCCAACTTGTTTATTAGGAAATGCAGTATTATGATGAGGGTTGAATAGGAAATGTAAAATTTAATCCATCTCTTATCTCAGCAATTAAATATTGGACAACCTATATATTCTTTGTACTGCAATTAATACTGGACCAAAACAAACAAGGGACAACTTTTATTTTAGTCCAAGGACTGACAGTCCAGGACTAACTTATCCCTCACTAGTTAGTCCAACAATCAAACATTAAGTCACTAGCACCGCCGCATTGAGCCCCAACATTTTAAACCATTATGATTGAACCACAATTAGACATTAATCACAACATTACAAAGTTCTAGAATAGACCGAAAGCAATAAAAAAATAAAACATCAAACCTCAGGTCCTCACATGAGGAATCCAATTTTTATGAAGCTAACATGTGGCTAAATAGTTTGCAGTGTCTGCATACCATGGACAACTTATCACAGAGAAGAGTGGTTCATCTGGGAAAATGTCATGAATGGGTAGCGTGGAAGATTTATCCTCGAATTTGAGATGTGAAAGATGATCATCGACCACGTTCTCAACTCTCTTTTTATCCTTAATGATCAAATTGAATTCTTGTAGGAGCAAGATCCAATGGATGAGATGTGCCTTGGCGTCCTGCTTCGTCAGTAAATATTAAGAGCTGTGTGGTCAGTATAAACCATGATGGGACATTCAATGTGAGAGGATCTGAATTCGTCCAATGGAAAGACAACTACCAGCAACTCCTTTTCAGTAGTCGTGCAATTCATTTGGGCCTCGTTTAGAGTTTTGCTCGCGTATGAAATCGTTGTAAGAACCTTGTCCTTATGTTGGCCTAGAATAACAACATAAAAATGCCTCCTCGCAATCGGTGGTCCACTCAAATGGAGTGTCCTTAGAAAGAAGATGACACAATGGTCATGAGATTGGGCTGAAATTCATGAGAAAATGACAGTAGAAACCCGCGTGACCAAGGAAAGTACGGATATCCTTCGCACACTCGGGAGTGGGAAGGTTGGATATAAGGTCAATCTTGGACTTGTCCACTTCACTTCCTTTTGACGATACAATATCTCCTAGGACAATACCTTGGGTGACCATAAAATGACATTTTTCCTAATTAAGCACTAAGTTCTTCTCCTCACAACGGATTAGAACTTTTTCCAAGTTGTCTAGGCATGATTTGAAAGACTCTCCGTAAACGGAGAAGTCATTCATGAATACCTCCACAATTTTCTCAATCATATCATTGAATATACCCATCATATATCGGGAAAAAATTCTCGGAGCATTGCGCAAGCCAAAAAGCATGCGCTTATGTGCGAAAGTACCAAATGGGCATCTGAAGGTAGTCTTCTCTTGGTCTTTCAATGAGACCTCTATTTGATTTTGTCTTGAATAGCCATCCAGGAAGTAATAGTAAGCATGACCAGCTACCTATTCAAGATCAATGAAGGGGAAAGAGAAATGGTCTTTTCTCGTACTCGCATTCAACTTCCTGTAGTCTATGCCAACTCTCCAACCCATGGAGACACGTGTTGGCACGAGTTCATTATTCTCATCTTTTTACTATGGTTATGCTCGATTTCTTGGGAACAACCTAAATTGGGCTTATCCATTTGCTATTTCCAATTGAGTAAATGATCCCGACATCAAGCAATTTCAACATTTCTTCCTGAGCCACATCTTTCATAATAGGGTTCAAACATGCACAAATTTATTTTGGTCATCATTGATTACTTTACCAAAAGGGTAGAAGCTACCTTTTATGCAATGTTGACAATGGTTCAAGTGGCTGAATTCATATGACAACATTATTCACCGGTACAAAGTGTCACACGAGTTGATATTAGACAACGATGCACATTTCAAAGGGGTGGTCCTAGAATTGTTGGAAGAATTTAGGATTCAACCGCACAAATCATCGATGTATTGACCGTTGACTAATGGGGCAACGGAAGTAGCAAACAAAATTGTTAAGACAATCTTAGAGAAGGCAGTGAATCCACCAAAAGTTGTCATGAGCAATTACCATTGGCCGTGTAGGGTATCGAACGTCAATTCGAACGCCCACTGGGGCAACACCTTATTATTTGGTTTACGGGATGGAGGCCATGGTTTTGATTGAACTCAAAATCTCATCCTTGAGAGTCATTGTAGAATGCAAAGTACTAGAAGCAAAGTGGCTTAGTGGAAGGTTCGAAGAATTGATGTTGTTTGAGGAAAGAAGACTGAGAGCCTTATGTCATGTCCAGGGTTATCAACGCAAGATTACCCATGCATTCAACAAACAAGGTTAAGTCTCGGAATCTAATTGAAGGAGATATGGTACTTAAAGAAATCATAGCACCCATTCACGATCCAAGAGGAAAGTTCATACGTAGTTGGGTCAATCCTTAAATCATCAAAAATATCTTTTTAGGAGGAGTAGTACACATTATGGATCTAGACAAAAATGATTCTCTGCCTTAATCAATCTATACCAGCTTAACAAATACTATCCCTGAAAGAAGCTCACTAGTTCAAAAACTTCAAGGGCAGACGGCTTAGGCAAAAATATCTGTTAGGAATGAAATCTGCTAAGGACGACATTATAAAGGGAAAATAGGGCATTAAGTCCTACAAATTGGATGCTCAAACGATCGATTGCTTCAAACTCACACATCCACTGATGGAGAAGGAAGAGAAGGAATGCGCCACTAGGATTTGGGATGAGATGAAATGAAGTATTTATAGCCCAAGCTTAGGCAAATTCAAGTGGCATGCGCCACTTCATGTTTCCACATACGTTAGTCCCTTGCTTCGTATGCCAGTTGTCAAGTGGCAGAGATTCTCTGTAGCAACCAACCTGTATTTGGCAAACTGAAAAGACAAGATGATAGGACCAACAACCAAACAGAAAAATCATACGCCATATCATCACTACGTATGCCACTTGGCTCTTATGCGTACGCTAATATAGTTTGACGTATTACCAATCTCCACTTCAACCAAGAATTTAGCAAGCCTCAAGACATTTTGGTTATGTGTTCCACAATGGTTTTCAGATCCAAAAGCTCCACCAAGTGTTTAGCCTCATCAATATTTTGCAAGAGTTGGTATCATTTCTCATCATTGCAAAGCAATGAAGATCTCATAGGGCAATTGTTTTGAGTTGAATTGTTTTAGTTAGAAAAACTTTTATGTCCATCATTACTTCATAGAGTCTGTTATTCATTCCTACTAAATACTAGGTAAACTATATCTGATTAGTATTCAATGTAATTATCCATGCAAGTAACAAACAAGATTTGCAATAAAGAAGAACAAGAGGTGCAAAAAATGGAAGCATCTCCATATGAACTCAGAATGCTGAAGAAAAGGAAAAACTTCAATAGAAGGCACTAAGGCCCGATCGTCATCTAAAAGACATGCAGATCCAAAACTACCCCTACCTACGACTATGAGGGCTCGTAGGGCCCAAAAAAATAATAAAGGCACGCAAGCCCCACTAACAACTCAACGAGCTATCCTCTTCCTAGGCGCCAGTGCTACAACTTTCTCCTCCTCTTTAGAGTCACTCCTCTCTTGATGCGGTTGTTGTCGACCAAAGCCCTCCCCATTAGAAACTCTTGAGCTCGTTGAGGTTGCCCCTCTTTGATGAGACCCGACAATCAAATGTTGAGGTGTACCCGCAGTAGGCACCTGGAAATTGTGGGAGGTGAACAAATCTCTCAAGTAACTGGATAGAATTCTAGCTCCGTTGATGATTTGACCCCAAGGAATGAACATGAATTATGAGCTCATCACGTCTTCTTACCATCTCACATAGAGCCAATCATCTCTGCAATCTTTGCATTCATTAGGATACTCAACCAATCCATATAAATAAGGGTGAAGGCCCATGAGCAAATGGTTCAATAACTTGGAGAACATACGCCACTGAACAATAAGAACTTTCTTAGCCACTCTCATATACAAAATCGCTCTAAATAGCACTTTACATATTTGCTTTATGTATTATCTTGTGCTCGAGAACATTTGTTTTACAAGTTTCCCCTCATACTGATACTTACTTAATCATCAGAGAGCATTCCGATCATTAGTCTCACAACAAAAAATGAAATCCCCATATATAGCTCCATCATCAGCTTGATACATCCAGTTAATCACCAAAATGATTGTTCCAAGATATATTTCAAAAAGCTTGTGATGTTATTTTGATGTATTAAATGTTGAGTACATATTCTCCAACACAGACGAATTAATGGCAGATCTCCTCTCAAAAGGTGAACTACTTCACAAGAGTTGTTGAATCTCCATAAAACCTGCACAATTATTATGCTCAATAGTTGGTTGAATAATTTCCAAAACTATTTATATTTCGTCTTTCCGAAATTACAAACCCAAATCTCACACCCCAAACTTCAAGGGTGTGAATTGAGCAATAAAACAAACCTTAATCAATCTCCAAAACCTCAACAAAACTAATATGTAGTAACCCAAGTACTTCCATTAAAATCATAAAACTTAACTCCTCATACATCGGTCAAAAATTCCAATGAAATAAGAACAATAATCGACAACCTCAATAAGAAAAATAACCATAACCTCAAGTACATCTGTCTTCAAATTCTATAACTCTATAAATAACCCTACAGACCCACAAGGTCTCAAATAATAAAACAAAACAAAACAAAACAAAAAATAATTAGCAATTGATACAAAAAATAAAAAATAAACTACAAAAACACACAAAGTCCACCAATATTCAATTATCTTAGCTCAACTTCAATACCTGTAAAATGGTTATTTAAAAAAAAATATAAGTCAAAGCTCGAGTGGGCACATAACATCCATGATAATATTAAATAAAATAGATTCATATCAATAACATATCATTATAATGCATATCAACAATAATAACAATGTCATGCTATGTGTATCACATGCAACTCCAATATAAATGTATTCGTGCAACTATGCTGAGAACTACACTCCATAATATGTAGTAACCCAAGTACTTCCATTAAAATCATAAAACTTAACTCCTCATACATCGGTCAAAAATCCCAATGAAATAAGAACAATAAAATATTCAATTATCTTAGCTCAATTTCAATACCTGTAAAATGGTTATTTAAAAAAAAATATAAGTCAAGGCTCGAGTTGACACATAGCATCCATGATAATATTAAATAAAATAGATTCATATCAATAAATATCATTATAATGCATATCAACAATAATAACAATG
>JABCMJ010024526.1:0-14781 GCA_014822125.1 Arbutus unedo | reverse complement strand
GTAAATCCTCAATAAAATAATTTTTTTACAAAATCGGACCAGTACCTCATGGAAAATCAAGACATGAAGCAAAAAAAGGATGATCTACAAAGAAAGAATAATAGATCGAACAGATCTGACGAATATCAAGCTAAATCGGTAACCCTAACCCTAAAATTCGATACAACGAACGGATAGGGGTGAAAGCGGGATCGATCGATAGAGAAGATAGAGAATCGAAAGAAACTTAGATTGATTTGAGGATCGGAAGAAGAAATTGAGATCGAATCGAGGGAGAGAAGAGAAAGGCTGGACAA
Organism: Arbutus unedo; assembly: GCA_014822125.1. Taxonomy (NCBI): domain Eukaryota; kingdom Viridiplantae; phylum Streptophyta; class Magnoliopsida; order Ericales; family Ericaceae; genus Arbutus; species Arbutus unedo. Next base: position 14,485 of record JABCMJ010024526.1, on the reverse strand, counting down.
AGAGGCGGGTAATGCGAAAGGGTAAAGCTAGGGTTCCGCGAATTTTGTAACCTGCGGTCCGAAGAGAGTAATGCTGTTGTCAGAAACGGGTTTCACGTTCGATATAATTACGGAAATTGTCCATTGTATTTGGGCTTGTTTTATTAATGAGTATTTTAAGAATCAATTACTTTTAAAATTTTAAGCTATTGATTCTAGATTATAAATTTATGATTCCTCTCGAGCAACACAAGTTAACCTGTAATAAATACACTTATTTAGGCAAGTTGTATTTATAGTAGTTCACAAAATATTATTTTTAAAAATAATAGTCATAAATATGTGTGACACAAAATGTCACTTCTTAAAACTAATAATAAAAATAAAAATATGTGTGATATTTTTTATAATCCGTTTTTCTTTTTTAAATTGTAGGCACTTGAGATCGTAAAGATAATACTTAAAATTGTGTAAATAACCAAATCACTTGTAACTTGTCAAAACATCACAATTTTATAAAAACAACTAAATAATCCAACAGAACACTCATAATTTATTTACAAAATCAAGGAACAAAATGATATATTTAGAATGTTGAAAGTCAAATAATAACATACGCCACCCATATTTTAAAATAACGATTGAGTCTTAATTATTAACATTTAAAGGAGAAAATAAACTATAAATTGTCTAAGCACTAGATAAAACACTCGGCACCTGTTTGATTGGGGAAATTTGAGGTGAGATTAGACTAATAATCCATCCACTCTTTTTAATCTCATGTTTGTGTATATTTTTATCCCTGGACTATTAATTCTAACCATACTAAATATCCTTCTCAGGGAGGACAATTCAATCCTAGAGGGATATGGGACTAATAATCCCAGGATTATGAAGAGTTCTGGATTAATTAGAAATTTACCTAAATAACTCCACATCTTCTAAAAATAAGATATATTGTAAGGAGAAAAAAAGAGACCGATGTCGTTCTTCCTCTGTGCCAAAGAGGCCATACCTAACCGATAATTTGGTCCGATTTTTAAGCTTGATAGGTTTGGTGTGATTTTTTGTAAAAAATTTTGATTTTCTAGCTCTAAACACCGAATCGGAAAGGAATAAAAAAACTTAAATTTTTCTTGTTATAATTTATTTTGTCATATATATATTTTTGGTAATTCTTATTTTTTAATTTGTATTCTCTTAGTTTTTTTTAATATGAAATTTTTATGTTGGGCATAACTCTTTAACAGTTCAAATAATTTTTTTAATAAGAAATTCAATTTTTTTAACATTTGACTTGGTACAACCAAATCGAAATCAGACCAAACCAAATCAAAACTGAAAAATAAATCGAACCAAACCAAAATAATTCGGTTCGATTTTAATTTGAAATATCCTAAACCGAAATTTTCAATTTGGTTTGAGTTTCTCCTCCAAATCAAACCAAACCAGACCGATTACACCTCTAACCCTAACTGTTTTCTTTTGCTATTTTCCAAAAAAAAATTCTTCTCTATCGATCTGTTTTGATGATACATCTATGTTTTCCGTTGAAAAATAATATTTTTTGTTTTGGACCCTTGTAGCTAGAGTCTATACGAGAATCATGCTTTTGTCTCATTCATTAGTGAAATCGAATGTATTTTCTTCTGAATATTTTGTGAAGAAGCACAAAAAAAAGTTAGAAATTAGACAGACTAGAGTTCAATCAGGTTGTAATTTCCTGTTTATCTTTATCATTTCTTATTTTTTAAATTAATGAGTGAAAGACATAAAATAATATATAAAGGAAGAAGTTACACTTAGTTGGGGTAAAACATTCCAATAGGGCCAAGATGGTCAATTCAGACATTAATCTTATCCAGAGGTCTTCAAAACGAATATGGGATTGGCCGGATACGACTTGTCCATCATGATGCACATACAAACACGAGACAAGAGAGACTATTTTACTAATAGTCCTAGAACTATTCAGTCTCTGGATTAATAATTCCTTCACTATAATCTCATGTAATCCTATCCCTCCAATTAAACAAGCCCTCGAGGAACAAAAAATGAAGAATGAATTCTCAACATGATTTGAGAATCCCTCCTTTTAGGAAAAACGAGAACTGAATTTTTAGGTCATTGTAAATATGGAAATCCCTTCTTTTTAGTTTCATGGAGCAGAATAGTTACCAAAAATAAAATATAATAAGTCATGGTTATTTTTGTCATTCAAAATATTATTCACTTATTTTAGTAAAATATTATATTAAGATTATTATTAAATGAAGCTTAATTTGTGCCCCAAGGCCACTCTTGAGCATTTGTCATTTACGAATTATAATGAGAAATTGTTAACATATTTGAATTAATGTTATCAATCTCGTACCGTCTTGAGTGCCGGACACAAAATATAACGCTCACTATTATATACCGTAACACTTTAAATACTGAGCAATACCTGCTACATCAGTCTATACCACACATTTCGACATAAAAACATGACACTCACACTTTAAATATCGGGCTATACTAGGTATATATGTCTACCACACTTCCCAGGTCATAACGAGCATTTTACGAATATCGAACTATATCAATTTATATATTTATTTTAAATTTATTTTATTATAATTACTTTTCAAAATAAGCTATGTAATATTGTTGTTAATAATAAATTATTTTCAATACCAATTATTATGTTTCATGCCTTTAAAGGTATTAAATTTTTATGATTCTCATTCTGACTATCCTGATATGCATTTTGTCTCTTGAAAATTATTCAATCTTATTATTTGTTATTTTAAATTAATTTAAAAGCTTTAATACTCTATTTTATGTCTAAAATAATTTTACGGTGAATAACGTTATTTAAAAAATATACATTATGTTATAGCAATAAATTCAAAATAGTATATCAAAATGTACTAGTACCAGTAAATAATATATTAGTAATACAAATAGTACGTCTAATGGTTGGAGTTCATGAAAGACTACGACATCAATATCCAGTATCATCCAGTGAAGGCGAACGTGGTGGCAGATGCATTAAGTCCAAGACGACAAATAAGCTAAATTGTTTGTTAGTGGATTGTCGGTGGTTGAATGAGGAACGTGGGGCAGTTTGTTCTATGGTTGTCATGGAACCTGCCATCTTGGAAGAGATAAAAGGGAAACAGATGGAGGATCATAAGTTGAGGAAGATTTATGAACAATCCTTGACCAATGTTGACTCTGAGTTTAGTATGACAAACAGTTTGTTCAAGTTTTAGAATTGGGTGCGTGTACTTAAAGATGAGGAGCTCAAATGATGGATTTTGGACGAAGGCCACAGAATGAGGTTGGTATTCATCTCAGAATCATAAAGATGTATCAACATCTAAAGAAAACCTATTGGTGGATGTGGATGAAGAAGGACGTCATTGACTATGTTAGTCGTTGTCTTCAGTGTCAACAAGTCAAAGCTATACGATAGAAACCGGCAGGGTTAATTCAATCAACCATTGCCTATATCCAAATGGAAGTGGGAAGACATTACAATGGACTACGTTGTCGATTTTCTTTGGACATTGAAAGGGAACAATTCAATTTGAGTGATCGTTGATCGTTTGACCAAGTCAGCACACTTTCTAGAAATTAAGAATACCTATTCGATGGATCAGATGGCTCTGCTCTTTACGTGAAAGAGATTATAAGGTTACAAGGAGCACCAGTGTCCATTACATCAGATAGAGATATAAGGTTTGTCTTTAGGTTTTGGCAACCACTTCAAAAGGCCATGGATACTAGATTGAATTTTAGTAAAGTTTTCCATCCTCAAACAAATGGGCAATCTAAGAGGACTATTTAAAAATTGGAAGATCTACTATGACCTCGTGCACTAGAGTTCCGCGGTAGTTGGGAGGAGCATCTATCGTTGGCGGAATTCACTTATAACAACAGTTTTCCAGACTAGTATTGTTATGGCGCCATTTGAGACTTTGTATGGCGATGAGAGAAATGGAACTCACGGGGCATGAGATAATATAGGAAATGACAGAAAATGTCAAGTTGATACCAAATATGCTAAAGATAGCCCCAAGACTATCAGAAGAGCTATGTAGATGCAAACCGATGAGAACTAGAATTCCTGGAGGGTGAGTCTGTGTTTCTCGAAGTTTCGCCAATGAAGGGAGTTGTACGGTTTGGTAAAAGGGAAAACTTAATTCTAGATATGTTAGACCGTTTGAAATTGTTGAAAGGATTAGACCAGTTGTGTATCAACTAGCATTGACTTAAGAACTAGCCAATGTAAAGACCCAAAAAATTTTGAACTTTTATATTAATATGCGGGTTAATAAGCATAATTAATGTGGAGTATGTGAAAATTTGGTGTAACAACATAATTTGGGGTCAATGTGATATAATGTGATAACCTTGGGGGCTTGTGGAAGCACGTTGTGAAACCTAGGGGTGTAAGTGTAATTTTGGGTATTGAATTTGGGTTACATCAGAAAAATCATTTGGTTTGAAACACACACCCATTTTTCCTCTTCTCTCTCATACGGTTGAGCTCTCTCCCAAAACTCTCCATCCAAAACTTGCTCCAAATTTTAATTCCTTTAAGATCCTACGTATTTCCCTCACCCTTGGTTGATATCCGGTGGCTATTCACGTGCATTTGCTTGAAATGGGTGTCTTTGAAGGTTTCTTGATGTTTGAAGTTAGAGTTTGAAGTTGGAAGCTTGATCTTTGCATTTAAACCTTGAGATAGGGATTTCTCACTCTTATTACGTGTGTAGAACTTGATTTGGTTGCCATTTGATGCCTTGAATTTGATTTGAAAATCCTAGAGTTGAAGATCAAAATTTGTTGAAAATGCCCTTGTTCGTGCACGATGCACCGGTGCTTTATTTTTGGTAGCACATATGCCAATTTCTCTCTGTATCTCAGATTTTGTGCATGGCAACCGGTGCCTTAATTTTTGATGCACCGGTGCCTCCCTCTCTTTGTACCACCAACTTTCAGTTTTATGGACTAAGCACTAATGCCTTATTTTTTATAGCACCGGTGCTTTTTGCTTGTAGCATCTAAGTTTCAACTAAGCACCGGTGCCTTATTTTTGGGCACACCGGTGCCTTGAATCTTGAAATTTTCCATTGGTTTTGCCTTGCTTTGTCACTTGTTTTGGCACATTCTTCTACTTGGATTGTAACTCCATGCGCTCTAGAACTTATGTTTTCTTGGACTCAAATTGTTAACTTTCATTGATAGTTTTAGATTATGTTAGCTTTGTAGCATGTTATTAATTGAGAACAAAAATACTTTAAACCTTCTTATTTGAAAGGACTTGAACCGGTGTCCCTTGTCATTGGATTGGTGCCCATGGTTAGTGGCTATTGGTGTTGTTAGGTGCTTGCACCGGTATCTCCTTGCATTGCATTGGTGCCTTAGACCTTGAACGTTTCCTTTGTTTTGCCTTGCTCAGGTACTTGTATCTATATTTTTGCTAAGGCTTGGACTTCTTGATAATTGGTCTCTAAGCTTATTCCTTGGTGTTTAATTGAGTCATTTGGGGACTTGATACTACTTTGGGAATGTAGGATGATTGATTTGAAATGTCGGTGTCTTTACCGGTGTTTTTCCCTATGCATTGAACTCTTGTCTCTTGACCATAGTTTCTGAAATCTTGCCTTTCTTCGAAGAATGAGCCGGTGTCTTCAACCTTCAGCCGGTGTCCTTTGTGATCAATTTGTCTCATCTCTTTGGATTTTAAGAGCTGACGTCCTATGACACTTCTGAGATAGATTAAGATGTTGCAACACGTTGTTAACTGAGAATGAATGATACAAAGCACATAACTCACTTTAGTGCTTGATATTGCATAAAGAAAGTTATGTAACCTACGACGTAAGATGATGATTGAACACGGTAAGATGTCAATTGCTCTTGGGTATTAAGTGTTGGTTTTCAATAATGACGTTAGGGATTTATGAGCCATGACGATACATATCAACTAGAGTGTATTGAGAGATTGAGATGTATCTTGAAATAAGAATGGTTAATGTGGAATATGGATTCTATGTTGATAATTAATCATGCTAGACGGTACTTATGAACTACATGCTTTACTTTAGCATTTGATCTTGCTAGATACTGGCCATGAATTGTATGACTCTTGTTGATCTTTGAATATTACAAGATAATGGATATAGAACATGTGACATTGAACTAGACTCCTTCGGGAATGCTAGGCAGGATCAGAACTGGAATCCATCAGGAATGCCAGGAATAACATTGAACTAGACTCCTTTGAAAATGTTAGGCAGGGCCAGAACTGGAATCAGTCAGGAATGCCAAGAATGACATTGAACTAGACTCTTTTGGGAATGCTAGGTAGGGGCAGAATTGAAATCCTTCGGGAATGCCAGGAAAGACGTTGAACTAGAATCCTTTAGGAATACCAGGAATGATTTTGAACTAGACTTCTTTTAGGGATGTGCTAGGCTGATATAAACTGGTTCCATTTCGGGGTAATGCTAGGAATGACACACTAACACATGATGAGAATAAATGACACACGTGATTCATGAAATTGTAATTTGGTTAATTGAGGAACCATGATATATATTGAGGAGTTGTTTATGCACTTTCCTTAACTAAATACTGTTTCCTCTTGCTTTCTATCCCTTTTATATAGATATTGGTGTTCGCATGACTTAGTATATCTTTTCATCCGTATCTAACATCTGTGTAGATTTTCCTACTGGGCTGTCAAGCTCAACCCTTCATTCTTTTCAGCTGCAGCCTTGGAGTAGTAGCATGGAGTGCATGGAGTGTCTTGGATGACATATTTTGAAAGATTACATGAAAAAGAGCTATTTATTTCCTTTAAAACATTCTTTTAAAAAGATGCATTGTAACTTGTATTTCGGTTATTTGATTCAAATGTTGTAATACTTTAAATCTTGACTTGTCAATGATGGTTGTTGGATTGAGATAACCCTATTTTGTAATCTCTTTTGAATATGAAACATTTCCGATCTATCAAGAATGGACTTTTGGGACTTGGTGAGTATTATGAGGATTTTATTTAATATTAATGTATTATTCATTATGTTGAAAATTGAGGGCGTGACAGCCAATGTGCATGATGTCTTTCATGTGTATATTTTGGGGAGGTATGTACCGCATCCAAGTCACATTCTAAAACAACTACCGATTGAGTTGGAGAAGAATCTACATTATGAAGAACGGTTGGTACAGATTCTGGACACACTTGTAAAACAACTGAGAAATAAGGATATACCATTAGTCAAGGTCTAGTGAGAGAACCAGACAACCGGGGGAGTCACGTGGGAAAAGGAGGATGATATACATCACAAATACCCAAAGTTATTTGAATGAGGTATGATCTGTATAGTATTGAGTTTCAATAACATCATTTCATTTTAGTCTTTTAACCAATTGAGGTAGTTCTACTAAAGTTTGGAGGACCAAACTTGTCAAGTTGGGGAGGATGCGAGGAGTTAAGAAATTGGGTATGGAAATGGGAAAAAAATTGGTCAATGCGATATTTTGGTGTAAGGATAGAAGTGAGGGATGGAATTAGGAAGAAAAGAAAAGAGGAAAGAAACCTAGACAACTTGTTGACTTAAGAAGTAGTAGCTCACAAAGGGCTCTTAAGGAGCTTATTATAGATTTTCCAAAGCTTGAGAACAAGTAGCTTAAGTGACACCTCAAGCTTAGGATATTTCTTGGCAACACGCTAGACTAACCAAGCACCTCACCTATTTTCTTACAATTCTAGCAACTAAGAAAGAGAGAAAGAAGGAGACAAGGAGGGATAGGCTTCTCACCAAGGAAGGACAAGCACCTCAAGGTTCGGAAGAAGAAGAAGAGAGGAAGAAAAGTGGTGGTTCTTGATTTTGGTTCACTAACAAGGTATGAATCCTTGATTATTACCATGGGTTTATGTTATTTCTAGCTTATATATAGCATGTTAGGTTAATTATGGACTTAAAACCCTAGGTAACCAAGGTTTGAAGGAAAGGAAGAAGAAGCAGGAAAGATGGGATAAGCTTCTCAAGAGCTAATCATGTTATAGGTGTTATTCTTAGTTTGTTTCATGTTTTTGGATTGTGGTTAAGTTTATACAACATAATAAGGTCAATTTTGGGGTTTTAAAAGTTATGAATTCGAGGTTTGAAGGTTAAAAACTAGAGCTTCCGTGGAAGTTGACAAGATATTTCTGGCAGCGCTATAGGGGCGTCCGGACGGGAAGCATGGGTCGTCCGGACAGCTATGTGATTTTTTGTGGCAAAAAGTTGAATTTCTAGTGGCGTCCAGACGAGAGGTGGAAATGTCTGGATGAATGTGTGGACATGTTGGGTAGAGGGTTGTTTTGGCATAGGATGTCCAGAAGAGAGTTGGTCCAAGGTTCCTTAAAGCTATGGAATGACGATGTGAGGTTCTATTAACCCAAAACCTAATAAGTGAGACCTCGGGCCATGTATGGATTAGGAAGGTTATAGAACCATAGGTTCAATGGGTAGAAACATAAGAGTTAGATTAACACCTTATGTACGCCAATTGTTGGTATTAAACGAGATACTTTTGACATATTGTCGGATACCAGAAATAAGAACGTTGATGTAATATTGGTTTGCAAGACAAGTTATAAGAAGTGAGTTCAAATATGACCTATTTACGCGTATGTTTTTCAAAGCATTAAAGCATGAGATGTTCTAAGATTTATGTGTTGTTTTAAGCATTAAAATGCCATGCTAGATCATGATGAATTGTTCATATTATGAATAATGCATTAATTGAGAAAACACTATCGATTACATTAACAAGTCGTTCGAAACGGTATCCCAACTACTAGGGAATAGAATATAGTGAGAGGCACGAAATAAGGTTGTTAATCACGCCAATGTGATTTATGGATGACGTCATTCCACATATGCAATAATGCATAAGGAGGTAGCTCCCACCTACGAGTATTGGCAACCGTTGAAATGAATGCAAATAAGATAATTTTGAATGTTGACTCGGGATTGACTTGGGAACCATACTGTGAATTTCCTTCAATAAGATTATTCTATTGCATGCATAACGCATATGGTTAACATGGCAAACCTGTACAATTTCATATTTAAATCCACACTAGCGACATGCTAATGATGTTGTTAAACAACATATTAGGTTACGAGGCATGAGGCAGTGGTCAATAGAAGAGACAGAAGAGATTGCTGTAGTATAGTGTAGATAGAAAGCTTTACTTATGTTGTCCTTACTGTTTGGCCGAGTCTAGGCTTTGTTGTTTGTGTTTTTGAGGATGTATTATACGATGTTGGGCTATTTTGATACTTGTACGTTTCCTTGGCTTTTCAATGCAATAAAGATTATCGTTTTTGCACACTCTAAATAATTTGTTTACATTGTTGCATATCAGATCAGATGTCTCTAAATTGATTGTGTAATAGGCTTTGCCATGTTACTCGTTGACCAATCACTAATCCCTCCCATATCGGGATGGGTCATGACAGTGGCATAGCAATGGAATTGTATTTAGTTCAACATGAAAATTGAGGCGGTGAGTTCATCTTGGCCTGATTATAAGAGCTTATAAGTCCTCACATGTCTCCTTTTATCTTAGAAGGGCAAAATCATCTTTTTGTATTCAAACTTTCTTTGAGCCTTCTGAAATAGTTTGATTGAATCTCGAAACATACTAAAGTACTTGCACGCATCATTGAGGCATCCTGGATTGGTCATATTGGCTTACAAAGCACACCTCTGATTATTTCCTCATTTCGGGGTATAATGGTCTTTGACGCTTGAACCTTCCCGAGCTACTTGAGATTACTTGAGTGAGTCTCAAAACATGTTAACGGACTCATATGATGCATGGAAACACCATCGGTAGACTATGCTGACGTTTGGATTGCTTCTTTTGCTCTTCATCCATTTAGAGGCAAAATGGTCTTTCTATGCGTATAGCTCTCACCGGGCTCTTTTTGATGACGTACTTTGAGACAGTTTGAGCGGTGAAAAAAATTATGGTGTCAACAAGATATCTGATACTAATTATTTGAAATCCATAAAGGGATATACTTTCACACTAGTCGGTAGAGATGTGTCTTGGGAATCGGCCAAACAAGATTGTTTCACAAGGTCCAAATAGAGTCATAGACTATCACATTGGATAAGACTAGTGAAAAAGCTAAATAAGTTCATTATTTTTTGGAAGATAGTTCAAATCATGGCAACAATTTGCACATCTTGCAATACTAAATCAGCAATAGGCAGAGCACAGAGTAATATGTATAAAGGAAAGTCTCGACATACTCGTCAAAGAAATAGTACTGTTAGAAAAACTAATCTCTAATGGGGTTATTGCTATTGAGTATAAAGCCAAATAATAACATCACGGATATAATAACCAAGGAGTTAACAAGAAAGTTAGTTACTAGTTCATCAAGGGGAATAGGGCTGAGGCTATACCCTAATAAGCCACTATAATGATAATCCTATCTAGTTGATTGAAGATTCTAAGATCTAGGTTTAAACGAACAATCAATTTGTGTATGACTTAGGAGAATCACTGTGGAGACTACGTTTCCTGTCCATTCCTATAATATTATAGTGATGCCTCTAGACATCAGGTTAAACTATGTTTTTAATAGTTCTCAAAATTTGAAAATCCAAATGAAGTATGCAGGATACTTTTAATGACAATCACCTATACAAATATGAAGGGGTTGATTCTATAAGAATTCTAGGATTTAATTCTCTACAAACATTCATGAATACTAGGAGTGATCCAGAGCCATAATGAGCACAATCATGAAAATCAAATTGTGTATGAAAAGATCTTGTGGGATGATTGCCTTGATTTATTTGAACGACTGTACAATTCAAGACATTGCGTTCACTGGTTAGCTAATAAATTTGATAGTTGATTACAAAAGAAAGTTCAAAGTCAAAAACTACCTTACTTTATATAGGATAGTTCCTAATATACTATCAGAACATCTACATTTTCATAGCACCGTTTACCCTGCCAATTTCATTCATGTGGAAGATTGTTGGGAAGTGTTAATTTTGGCGAAATTTGAGCTCCTTTTGAACCAAATTCATTCTCCGACAGGGACGGTCCCACATACCATTACCACTACAAAAAAATAAGACCTCTAATAGATTTCTTTCAATAATGCTATAATAAAGGGGGCAATGATAGCATATTTGAAATAATGCTATAATAAAGGAGACAATAATAGCGTTCTTGCAATAATGCTATAGTAGAGGGGGCAATAATAGCATTTTTGCAGTAATACTATAATAGAATAGACAATGATAGCGTTCTTGCAATAATGCTATAATAAGGGGGACAATAATAGCACTCTTGAAATAATGTTATAATAAAGGGTTGTAATAATAGCGTTCTTTCAATAATACTATAATAGAGAGGCAATAATAGCGTTATTATAATAATGTTATAATTGATGGAGGTAATAATAGCATTTCCGAATTAAAAACTGTAAATAGGTAAACATTAATTTTCTGTAGAACTAGTTTTCTATAGAGTTCTACCATGTGCTAATAAATGTTTTCCTATTATTTTGTTGTTTTTCTAGACCACCCTAAATCCTATATGGTACACCCGAAACCCTAAGACTCTAAACCATATACCCTAAATCCTATACTTAATTACACCCTAAATCCCAAACCCTAAATTTGAAATCCCGAACAAAATCCTAAAACTCCAACCTTAAATCTCAAAACCCCAAGACCCCCAAGACCCAGCCAAACCCTAGAACATATACACTAAATCCGAAACCCTAAACTCGAAACTCAGAACTAGCCTAATCCTGAATTAATCTGGAGACCATATTCCGCAAATTATAAATTTTTATTTCTCCCTGGGTCAATTAGATCAAATTGAGAATTGATACTAAATCTAAAATGTCTCATAGTAGGCCTCATCTCCCACCAGAGACAACACTTCTGCTTGGTCCAATCCAATCTGGCACGTTCACGATTGCTTCACTCGGATTGGAGGTTTAGGGATATTTTTGAGAAACAGGTTGGATTTAGAGGCAATAGTTAAAAAAAAAAAAAAACAAGGAACAACCAGTCAGAGGTGGGTAGGACTACTTCCGCCACTCTCCACGCTGTTCAATAGATTAATATACAATCAAACATTACTCATTAATGTTTGTTGATAATATATAGGGCATTACTCATTAATCAATAGATAATAGGGGCATTTTTAATTGTTAACCCATGTTAATTTACGTCATCCTCGGTCTATAGTATTTGTTAGTGGGATAAGAAGATTATGTATTTGTAAGATTAAATTGTATTTTGACTTAACTAGTAGATTATGTATGTTTAACCTAAAATACCCTTTTAAAATAAATATTGGGTGCCAAAAATTGAAAGAGAGGAGAAATAGGAAAAAAAAGAGAGATTCGGCTATATATTTTAGGTTAAAGAGAGGAGGCGCCGAAGTATTCCAATTGGCGCCAAATTCACTTAGCGTGTGAGCACTTCCCGTGATAAACTTAGGTCGCAATATTTCTCTCCTCAGCCACATTTCCTAGATAGAAGCTCCACACCATTACCCACCACAACAATCGTAGGCTTCACTTGGTTTGTATTGCGCTCTCTCTCGCTTCCTACGAATATCTCTGTTTCTCTCTGTGTATCCCCCTCTCTCTCCCTCAGCGTATCTCTCTCTTTGTGCGCGAGCGTGCGCACACACACACACACACACACATATACTAGCTGTGTATCTATCTCTCACATAGTTGAAAGCGCAACTGATTTTGTTTCACTAATTTTTGCAACAACAGAACAGGCTCTGATTTTTTTTGCAAATTCAAAGCTATTGAGAGGGTCATCTCAACTGGGTATCTGTTGAATTGCTTGTTTTGACAGATATCTTCCGCTTCCCTAAGGTGCGGATATAAATCTTTGCTTTCCCATTAGTCATTGGCTTTACTTTACAGATACGCAATATTCCAATATGTCGCATATAATTTTCCCAACACAACATACTGGCATACTAAACTAGCGATTTTAGCTTGCACTTTAGGCTTGCAATAGGTAAAGTTATAAATTGTAGGGCCATGTAACAAAACCAACAGTGGCAGAGTGACCAAAATGGTCCAAATGAGCTATCACAAAATGGGTTGAGATGAAGAAGATATGTGTGGCCTTGTTTGAAGCAAAAATTTTGATATTTTAGCCTCATAACTCGTTCAATGTCCCCCTTTTCAATATTTTGAGACAAATAGGTCAACTCTAATTGTGCACTCTAATGTCATTAAGTAAATAGTCAACTTGTTCAATGTCTCCCTTTTCAATATTTTGATATGTTATACTAATGATAGCTGGAAAGAAGATTGTTTCTCTTAAGATTATGAACTAAGATTGGGTGCATTTCAGTAGGCAATAGAAAACACACTTTGAGACTATTATGTATAAAGTAGTTATTCATATTAATGGTTTAACACGTTTGACTTTTACATTTGGTAGATCCACTGTTGAGTACAGAAACATTGCAAGGAATATTGTGGGAATGGCTTACCAGAATTCAAGACATCTAAGAAAAATTCTATACCTTTGCAAAAATTGTTGAAATTTGAGTTCTCATGGTGTTGATGATGTTTATGAGCACTTGGTCATAAATGGAATAGATCCTACATACACTAATTGGTTTCACCATGGAGAGCACCCTAATGTATTAGAAATACCTAAATAAGTAGACGTGTCAGATGCTGATAACTTGTATTGTGCGACATATGCACAAGATGAAAAGCATGTTGAACCATCTGAAGAAAGGAGAGACAAGGAGTTTGCTAGAGCATTAGAAGACACAGAAAAACCATTATACCAAGGTTGCTCAAACTATACAAAGCTTTCGGCAATTGTAACTTTGTACAAGATCAAAACTCAAGGTGGATGGACTGATGAGGATTTTGATGGCCTTATAGAGAAATTACATGATATGTTCACTATAGATAACATATTGCCATGCTCTACACGTGAAGTAAAATGTTTTCTCAAATCATTTGATTTCGGTAATGAGAAAATCCATGCTTGTGGGAATGATTTTTGTTTAGGAAAGAGAATGCAGTGTTAGACAATTGCCCAAAATATGGTCGGTCAAGATGGAAGGTACATAAACGCACGAAAAAAAATTAGAAATGGAGTTCCAAACAAAGTGTTGAGATATTTTCCTATAGTCCTGAGGTTGAAGAACATGCACCGGTCAGAATAAATGGCTAGAGATTTGACATGGCATTCCACTCATATAAGCAATGATGGAAAGATGCGACACCTAGTTGATTCTCTCACATGGGAAATAATAAATAGTTAATGGCCTTCTTTTGCAGCAAACCTACACAAGTAAAGACTTGGTCTTTCTACTGATGGTTCCAATCCATATAGGAATTTGAGCTCGACGTATAGTTGTTGGCCTATTATGTTGGTCACATACAATTTGCCACCTTGGGTATGGATGAAGAGA
>JABCMJ010024521.1:0-10094 GCA_014822125.1 Arbutus unedo | reverse complement strand
CATGGGGGACTTTTTTTTTGGGATTCAAACTCCAAAGGCGGTGGCTAATTTTGCGTCTCAAAATCGACAAAGCTAAAATTTTGCCTCCATTGGCCACTCATTGGCGGCTGTCGGGATTTCCGGCCGCCATCAAATGTCCTTTGCGGCTACGGTTTGAATTTGTCTGCGGTGTGTTGCGGATAAAGCAATTACTTGACTCGAGATCATCATCAAGATGGAAATTTATATGAATCTTAACTTTTGATTTTGTATATGTTTTCGGGAAAAAAATTCTGAAACTATAACAGTCCTCTAAATTTAAATGTACGCTGTATTGGTTGAGTAAAAATTTGTGCTAAAATTTTCGAGAATTAATTATTGTCTAAAATTTTGTTTTGCACCAATGCCATTATCCAACTCGAGAATATTAGTGTATTGAATCGTAGAATAACGTAAAAACAAAACAAACGACGCGAATTAATTCTTCATTACGGTATATAATTTAACTTGATTTTCATTTTTTTGATTTAAAATCTGTGAAAAGGAAGAGAGCAAAAGAATGTGAGAAGTTGAAACATGGTATTTTCTTTCGTTTTCTTAACAAAAAAAGAATGATTGGTTCGACTTAAACTAGTAAATATAAAAGGTGACAAGAAATTGAGTTCGCGACTGCATCAATATTCATATACAAAACAAACAATCACGTGCCTTTTGAGACTTCATTGTTTGAATGTTCTTCGGTATGGTTTGAATTGACCATCAAGCATCACGAGTTATACAAGAATAAGCTATCAACCGCTTTCATTCTCAAATTTCAAATGGAACCAACAATGCACTGACGTATTGGTAGCGCGATAGAAATATGTAGTGGACCGAATTGCCGGACCAACTCGTCAAGAGCAAAGCATGGGTCAGCCCTAGCATGGGTTGGGCTGTGAATAGTAGATCTTGACTGTGATCTGGGTCGGCAACATGGTCATCGCCGCATTGAACTGTCGATCGGTTTGGAGGACTTTCAATACAAGAGAGTGGGTTTGACGTATAGTCTGTCACCATGCCGAGCTATTGAACCATCATCTGGTCGAGCAACCAATTGCCTTATGGGAATGGAAGGTAGCCCGATAATGAATTAGATTGGCAAGGTTCCTGTTTAAAAAATGGTCGCGCTTCAAGAAAACATACAAATTTGACAACATGCAATTTGAGAAAGACTTTCACATTATTTGATTACCAGGCTAAGACCCTCGACAACTCATAAATACAATATTACAAGACAAAACCAAAGATATTATCAATTACGAGTACAATCAATATTGTGTTTTTTTCTCACATCATCAAAATGTTTTTCAGCTGATAAGGGTTGGGTAACACAAACTAGTTGTTTCTTATGTAAATTACAACTGCTATCTCGGAGACAAATCTAATCAGATCGATGAATTTTCGCAACCCTACAAAATAAATAAAAAAAGACATGATTTGTTTATCTTTAAAAAAGAAGAAGAATTAACACGTAAACTATACGTGTTTAGTAAAAACTTGTGTACTGAAACCCATATCGTTTCCACATATATGGCCCATGAACCGGAACGGATTATAGTGTATCCAAAGCCCAATCCGTTTTATACCCAACGAATATAAAGCCCAACTATTTTCGGCCCAATAAAAGAAAAGCCCAATCCTTTTACCTCGGCTTTTGGAGAGGCCACTTTTCCCTTTCCGCAACTCTCTCTCTCTCTCTCTCTCTCTCTCTCTCTCTCTAACTTTCTCTCTCACTTACGTCAACACGTGAAGTCCATTAGTCGGACCCGCCTATTAAGGCGGTGATATAGATACAAAATGTCTATTAAGGCGTAGTGCGCGTTCCATCCAACGATTGTGATTGCACCGAACAGGTCTCCTCGGATCAATACCGTATGTTGGATCAAAAATGATACACATACATCACTTTTACACATTATTTTTGTACATCACTTAAAACTATGTCATTTTGTGTTGAGAAAAAATCATATTTGTTTTTGACCCATAACACAAAACGACGTAGTTTTAAATAATGTGTAAAAATAATGTGCAAAAGTGATGTGTATGTAGCACTATTGATGTTGGATCCCTCCTCGTCGTTTACAGCACGTCCGAACTGTCAATTGTATGAGCCCCTCAAAACGTGCTTCCACTTAACAATTGTGTGTACCGTCATAAAATAACGTCGTTTTAGTTTCTAAAATATATTTGGCATGCAGATTTATGACTGTACGTCAAAATAGTATCAATTTATGCAATACATATTTATTGTGCAACACGAACTTCGTGTCTATGTGCTTTTGCTATAATAAACTTTGTGCGTTCAATTTATTGGATCAATGAGTACGCGCCACATAATTTAATTAGACTAAATAAATCTCTGATCCAGTGTGTAGGGATCGAAATGAAACATAAATAGGTGGGTTCGGACTTAGTTATCGATCGATCATTGAAAACTAGTCTCTAAATTTCTATACGAAGAGGGTCAAGTTGGGGTGAAAATAGGATACTAAATTTTGGGGGTGAGTTTTTTTTCTTTTGGAAAGGAAATGGGCTGAATATAATTTGGAAGGTCAAAATATAATTTTTTATAATTTTTAAAATTTGTACCTAGATTTTAATTTTTTTTTTTGAATTATTTGGAAAACACCAATCTCCACGTAACTCTACTCCTGGGATTAAGGATTCGGTCCCATCTATTGGTCCAATGTTAGTTGATCGAGTTGAAATAGCAACAACCAGCATGATTAGAGATTTTCTAAAAGTTTTTTTTTTCACGTCTTATTTTATTCATTGCTACTAAATTAATCATGTAATAATCTAATTTTCACAAATTTACTTTTTTTTCGCATAATTTTAACCCTTTAAAAAATGTTGTATCACTATTCAAACAAAAATCACATATTTTTTACTTAATTTTAAAACTATACTACTTATGTCTTATTAGATGATAGTTTTATAATCAAAATCATAAAAGATATTATAAGTTATTTAATTTAAATAACTTTTTAAGAAGCACTAATAACAAAATTAGATAAAAAGGCGGAATGAAGGAATTATTAATTTAAAAATAGTTAAAATCTATAATTTTTTAACAAAACAACTTAAATTAACAATAAAAATATTTTATATTTTATTCGAAAGATGACATCACCCGTATAAAGTATGAACACTGGATATTCTCCTTGAGCTTGTGCCAGTTGTTGCTCCCTCCAAGTATTAAGGAATGGACATCAAATTACAAGTAAATTTCCACATATGCCCAGGGTTCCAACACATAATAACGATGAGGGTCCCCCAATTCACGAGAATTGCAAGTATTTCAAACCAGGCAATTAAAGATGGAATGATACAAAAAAAGATATTAAAATATTTTTTAGATGACAAAATTACCCTAGTGGCAATTCAAAATGGGATTTATGAACTCCGTGCCATATTATTAGCTTCTTACATGTTAATACATCAACAAAATATGAATCATTACACATAATCATATCAAATTCACGAGGAAAAAAAATAATCTTATAGACTTGGTTGTTGCTTTCGAATTGGTAGTCGGGTTTTTTCTTGGATTGGTGGATACTATAATGCACCATTGTACTGCAGCAAAATAACTTAATTTTGCTCATACTTAAAGCTATTTAGAGATTTTTTAAAATAATATGAATTTAATTAAATTTTAAATAAATATAAAATTACATCGCTTTGCTGCACTATAGCATTCAGAGCTCTTTTTTCTTCTTCTTTTTAATGGTATACAGATAATTTGAAAAATATGTGATGGAGGGAATGTCCAACTCTGCAAGGAACTTTACAGTTTGAAATTAGGAATATACTGTCCCTAATTATAACGTGTTGGGGAGCTGGGGCCTTAAAGGTACAATAGTAATAAATTGAGGGGGGCCCGAAGTCACTTTTTACTAGTAAATTAATTTAAAGTCAATAGACAAGTAGGTCCATATTTTCTATAATACTATCAGTAATGCCCATTCTACGCGAAAATCCCGGCCATACCCATCTCCAATTCTTTTCGGGGGGTGTTTGGGAGCTAGTTTTTCTCATTTCTATTTTTGGATTTTGACTATTTGAAGCTACATTCTCATAATGAGTTTTGCAGAATTCATTGTTCATTTTGGACTTTAAGAGCAACAACTCAAAAGGAGGTCTAGAGCTTATTTCTGTATTTGCATTCCAATTTTTCCTTTCTACTACTTTTGCAAAATGCATTCTGCATATTTTCTCCAAACACTCCTCCCAAATTCAAAACTCATTCTGATCATAGTCCAAAAAGCCAAAATGCTAAAAAATCAAAAATGAAAAGCTGAAAAATAAGCTCCCAAACACCCCCTTATACTTATAGCCAAATTGAGTAAGAGATGAGTAATCTCAACTTAACTTGTAACATCACGATTTAAAAAAAAAAATGTCGGGTTATTACACAACCCACTTCACGTTTAATTTTGTAGGGGCATATCCAAGTATTGTATTCAGTTGAATCAGATCTACCAGCGCTTATTATTGAGTAAATGAGCAAAATACAAATGACAGCCAAAAAATTGAAGATTCCCGCATAGGAACAAGCGTAATGCAATTCCCTTAAATACCACTATCATTATCTACAATTTTGCTTTTTACCAGGAGGATTCGACAAGTTAATATTAGTTTTTTCATCTAATTAATATTAATTTTTTGGGACTAACATGTATGTTTACTTAAGTTTTATGAGTTCGGTTTTTGTATATATTCGATGACATAAAATGTTAGAAATCGTCATTGAGTAAATGTTATAAATGAGAATAAGACGTAAAGTGGAAATTCTTTAAGGGCAAATATAAAAATGAGTAAGTATTTTTATAAATAAAATAACTTTTATCATATAAGTGAGACTACAGTAAATACTAGTCATAATATATTGTCAGATCTTATCATCGGTAAGTTTTTAATCAATTTATTGTACATAAGATTATGATAGAAAATTATAATTGCAACTTTATTTATTATTCGCCAATAATTATGATAAATATCTTCCAACATCACATCGTATCGCCATGAACACAATTAAAACATGATACAATAATTTTCATTTGTATTACAATATCCTTCGACGGCACATTTGGTCACCAGTGAAGTGTCAAAGCCATCACTTTTAGTATAATTGTATACCATTATCATTATCGTGGTCTTAAGTATACTTGGTAATTATTTCCATTATTTTTTCTCCATTAGCGATAAACGCCTTCCCCATATTTTTTCAAGTATTTTTTATTTATAACTTATCAAAAAAATGTAGTTCTTTCAATATGCTTAATCATCGATTAAGGCAATTTACATGCGCATTGAATAAAGTTTTCTCATTTAATGGATGGTGAACATTTTAAGAACATTTTGATGCAAATATTGCATATGCATTTCACGTGTCTCTTGATCATGTAAAGAATTTTCATGCAACGTCGTGTGTCAATTGGTTATCTAGTTCTACGATGTCGTGTGTTAATTTCAATCGATCAACCAAGCAGTTGTAATTCCACCAATAAGAACAAAAAGAAAAAGAGTAGGACTGGAGGAAGGAGGCCAAATATCTTTCTCATTTACATGTGATGAGTTCGGTTTGAGCTCCGGACCGATCAGTGATTAGTGCGCTTTTCAGAGCAACTAGAGTCCCTCGAGGTAAGGGAAAATTCCCTGACTTGCCATGCGTAGTACCGATCAACAAACCTCTGTCCAAGTCGTCCGACGTTGGCTCAAAACACAAGTACCACACCTTGATTGTCTAGGGAGAAGGGACTCCCTTGATTGCCCGAGCAATCCCATGGGCTTCGCCAATGAATGCTTAGCATCTTAGAGATTGTGCCCATAAATCAACGCGGTAATCTTCCCAACATGGAATGCGGACGCTGTTGACGACGAGATGTCCGCCCCATTTTGAGCATTTTCTCAAGATATTACAACTCATTTTTGCCCCATATTCTAACTTGATCGTCGAAGAGTTATTGACATGACAACCACCCCCGACTACCAGACTTTTGCATAGGAGCCAGAAGAAATAATTCTTAACGGATTACCATTTTTCGGCACCATCAACATGTACAAAAAAAGCATACAAGTTTAAGTAAAAATGGCTCAAAATATATTTTTACTAGTTTGTAAGGTATATATAATGACTCAAATACCTATTTGCACGTTCAACTCAATCATAAAGAAAAAAGGATCATAAAAATCTCATAATAGAAGAGATTACAAAGTCTCATGAAAGTTATTATAGCTATTAATAAAGCACAAAATCCATAGGAAAAGTCTATTGTATTGGAATTTGTAATAGATGAGTCTAATTTGACTATGCTCTGCAATGTGTCATTCAGCGCTCGACATCATTTGTTGATTGGACACGGGGTCGTTGTTATGCACAGTGCACAATAATTTATGCTGCACGCCAAAACGACATCGTTTTGATGCGCAACACAAGCTGCTATGCATTGTGGACTGAAACCTCCCCAATTCCTTGTTGATCACTCTTTACCCAAATATTCATTGAAGATCCATCAGACCACTAAGCACAAAGCACAGGACAGCTTGACTGGTCGATATTCATCCCGTTTGGACAAGATTCATTCCCTCTCTCCTTTTCATACTGAGGGGTGTGGGTCATTAAATGAGTGTTCCATCTCCAGTATCCCGTACTTGCATGCTTCCTCTACTTATTTCTAACTTGATCTTCGGAGAGACTTTGGCCGGAAATCACCCCTGATTTTAGGACTTGTGTGCAAGAACCGACGCAGGAGTTTGTTAATATCAAATTAGTTTTTGACACCGTTAATAAATAACCGTGATAAATTATAAATACATCAGATGGAAGTAGAATTTCCCGGCACGATCGATCACATACTAGTACTCTATAAGTAAGAACCAAAACGTCTTTTTAAAAAACAGGTAAGTGAGATGAAAAAAGCTACAGAAAATTGAACAAGTATATAATATTTACCTTATATAACACGTTGAGATTATTTAGCTACTATATTTACAAAAGCAATAACTATATATACACTTGAGAAATATTAAAGTACCTAAACGGGTGAACCATATCAGAGTAATTATTACATAACAAAACTTTATAATCTTCAGTGTGTGATGGTCTAAACTTTTAGACCAAAGTGGAAACCCTTTTAGCCCGACACGACCGATCACGTACTCTTCCTCTATAAGCGAGAACCAAAACAACTTTTTTAAAAATAGGTAATGTAGAGACCTGAAAAATTTGTTGTTTTTAATATAAATGTTTGGAAAATGATTAGACATTATATTTATGCATAATTATGTGATTTGGGGCCATTGAGTTATGGAAGTATAGTCGTGGGACTTGAGATTAACATGTTTACAATGTGAAGAGGTTAAGTGTAATAACATGAGTTGGTTTATGTTTATATTAGATGAGTTTTTCCCTAAAACCCATAACGTATACCCCTCTCTCTACGTTGTACTCTCTCTCTCTCTCTCAAATCCTTTACCAAAATTTCTTACTTAAAGTTTCGATTCCTCCAAGAACCTTTCATAATTCGTTGATTTTCGAAGACATTTGGCGTGTATTTACTTGGATGAGCTTTGTTTCAAGAGATTTTAACATTTGGGTCTAGAGTTTGCTATTGAAGCCTAGATCTTGCACTTTGAAGTTTGAGGTAGAGATTTCTCACCTTTTTTGAGTATATATGACTTGTTGTGAATCTCTTTACTTGTAGATCTTCTTTGAACTGCCATTTTTTCCCAACCAACCGGATAGCCTATTTATACCCATTCGGATAAGTCTGTTTGCTACATTTCTTGTTATTATGAGATTTTACATCTCATTTGAATGGTCTGTTTTGACCCATCTGGATGACCTAGTTCTCTGTATTTGATTCTATGCTGAAATTGTATATCTCATCCGGATGACCTGTCTTGACCCATCCGGATGACCTGGCCTGCAACTTTTGCCTTTGCTTCTGGGAATTTTGTATCCATCCGGATAGCTTGTTCATGCTCCATCCGGATGACCTTGGATCCTTGATGAGATTTCTTCTATACTTTAATCCTTAGTCTTTCATCATGGTTATAGGATCAAATGAACTTGTTGGAACAATAAAATGGATGAATAGTAAATCTAAATACGTAACGAACGTTGACACATGACCAATACGCGAATATTACTAGCTTCCTTTGGGAGTGTGCTAGGGGGGTGATACAACATTACTAGCTTCCTTCGGAAGTGTGCTAGGAGATGATCCTATTTTACTAGTTTTCCTCGGGAGTGTGCTAGGAGATGATCTCACTTTACTAGCGTCCCTCGGGAGTGTGCTAGGAGGTACGACTGAACACACAATTTCGACATGATGCGAGATAACGAGTGCTAGATTGGAAGGATGACTTACTTAGATAACGAGTTGGATTTGTTAAATTGATGAATATGTTATTCTTGAATATCTATATGTTTTAGTTATGGATTTTTCTCTTTGCCCTTGATACTCATGTCTTATGCCACCTCATTCATATTCTTCGATATTGTATAGATTTTTTTTACTGGGTTTTGTAGCTCAACCCTTCCTTCTTTTCAGGTAATGTTCTAGAGCATTAGCATGGATTGCTTAACTCGTGTGAAGTGATGCATTCATTTTTGGAAGCTCATACGAAGAATTTACTTTACATCTTTATAAAAATTATTTTTGAAAAGATGTATTGTAACTTCTTTTGTCTCTTCTTTTGATCCGAAAGAGAAATGTTTAAACTCTTATTATGACCTTGATGTATATTGAGCCGGATATTGCCCTTTTTGTATAACCTTTCAAATTTTAAACTTATCGATATATCATAAATGAATATTTTGGGTTTATTTATGAGATCTATGAGGTTTTTATTAATATTTCATATTATTCTATTTTACTTAAAATTGAGAGCGTGATAGGTAAGTAAGATGGAAAAACTACAAGAAATGAACAATTATACAATATTTGCTTTATATAGCATGCATAGATGATTTAGCTACTATGTTTACAAAAGCAACAACCATAAAATACACCAAAACGATTGACAAATATTCAAGTATCTAAACGAACGAGTTGCGGTCGAGATGAATCCAGTCCCGCAGCCAAGGTCCCTTACGGATAGCAAGCCAAATATCTATATAAAAAAGGGTGTCCGCAGAGACTCTTTCATACGGTTAATTTATTTGAGCTGATAGCAGCCATAAACAATAACGGACTGGTTATATTCGAGTTATTATTATACAACAAACCTTTATAATCTTGTCAGTGCGAGGCGGAAACATTTTTTGTCGGCATTCAAGTCAAGACTTAGGATAGGACGTCGTATGCCGCTACAGTTATTTAACAATCTGGGGCCCTTACTCAATCTCACTCCAGTTTCAAATGGTCGTATCAAAACAACGTTGTTCCAAGGTCTGAACTGTACTACAATTGGTAATTATGCAGACAAATTGAGGGCATTCTCGGAATTCATTCATTTAATATCTGTCGCGCTCGGAAATTTTCTCAGCCCCCCTCGCGAATAATGAATTGTTGAACGGGGCTGAATTATTTCTTGACTTGATATGCGACGGAAAATGAAAATTGTTTAACAGCTGGGACTTATTTAAAAACTCAGAGTCGCCACTTGACATGAAGTTCGGGTGTGTCAAGTCACCCTCTAAAGCCATTTTCAAAGAAGATGCCCTTAGAAAAATAATTTAACTTTGACTCAGAAATACGATTCTGTTTGTAAAATGACTCTTTTAAAAAAATCTGATCTTGAAAACAGAGATGAGTTCGAAAATTTACTATTACTAGTTGTGAAGGTGCTAGACACTTAACATCGCTCTTTCGTTACTTAATTTTTCCAATTAATTTTATTTTATTATCCTTATAAACATCTAGTGATTGACTATACAATTGGATCAAAAATGAAACAAGGTGCGAGGGCAGGACCTCGGCTTACGCAATTCAGCTTTCGGTGGCAAAAATGCTGAAATGGGCATATGTTAAACTTTGACCGAAACATGATATGCAAACTGGTATCTGCACGTCATGTTTCTATTCCCGAAGTGCTAGGTACCTTAAATCCCTGATAGGAACTTT
>JABCMJ010024517.1:0-14468 GCA_014822125.1 Arbutus unedo | reverse complement strand
AAGATAACGTGCACCGCCCATTAAATTTTTATTTCAAAACACTAGCATGGGCTACCTATATCACCCGTGTGTTTACAGAATTCCGAGATGATCGGGATTTTTTAGCTAAGTGATACGGACAGCGTGTCAGTGTGAACTATCAATACTATTCATATTACTTAGCTATGAAGTAACAAATTTTTGCTTTTATTAATTTTACGTGAAACAAAAAAAAATAGCAGTAACTGTTATGGGGAGACGGGAAGAGCAAAAGTTAAGAGTTAAATCCGACAGGTGCCGACACAATCGAGCGATATGCCGAGAATGTAAATGAAGAAAATAACAATAACTGTCATGAGGGACGGGAAAGGGGTTGAAAATGAAAAAGTTATGGGATTCGGGAAAGAGGTTGAAAGTAAAAAAGTTATGGGATTTGGGAAAGGGAAAAAAAAAGTTGCGGGATTCGAGAAAAAAAAATTAGGAGTTAACTCTGGCAAGTGCTGATGCAATTGAGCGATATGCGGAGAGTGTAAATAAAGAAGAAAAGACAGAAAAAGTGACATTCTGACATTCTAGAAATACGGACTAGAAATCTCTAGAAATTGACTAGAAATTTTTAGAGTTGCGGACTAGAGATGCGAATATTAATACTTATAAGCGTAATATTTACATTGATAAAAAAAAGCAGAAATTAAATGAAGAAAGCAAAGATTAAATAAAGGAAATGGAGATTAAATAAGTGAAGCAGAAATTGAAATAAAATAGTTGTTGCAATATTACCTTGTATTGGTATCACGGTCCGTCGATTACAAGTGAAAGAGACATGAAAGGCTAAGCTAAAACATAAATTAGCAGAACAATGGATATTGAATCCTAGTGATACCTGGGCTATGCTAAAGCAAAAATACTTTCGGATCTTTCTAATAATAATAAAAACGAGCAGAGTTTCTGCTTGTATTTGGATCAAAAATCCTAACTAAATGATCATAATTTTAATTTTGTTCTGATATTGAGAGTCCGAAGGTAAAAGGCTTAAAACTGACTCTGATACAAAACACTCAAATAGCTCTGAGAGTAAAAACACTCTTTGTTTTTACTATGGAAAATAGAACAATAAAAGAAAGAGAAAAGAACAAAAACAAAAGTTTGCTCTTTGTTTCTTTGGGCTCCAAAATATTTTCAGGGGAGAGGAGGTGGTTTGGCCGACTAAAACAATCTGATCCCCAAAATGTGCCTAAAAAATCTGATCCCTGAAATATAAGGATTGTTGGGTATTCAAACCAATAGATTTAAACCCCTGAGACTAAGTAACTACCGATTGATATTATTTTTCTTCGACCACACCGTTGCAAAATTAATTGTGGACACTTGCATTGTACATTCACTGTACATGCGTAGTACATGCGCTCAAGTTGCGCCAAATTGTGTTGGAAATTACACTGAAATGCTTATTTCTAACGACAAAATTTCAAACGAACTCAAATGGGATCACGAATACAGGCATTGAACTCGTATCGATGCACTGATTAATAATATGTGTCCCTCGACATTTAAAAAAATATCGTCTCGTAAATCATGCGTTCAAATCGTGCCGATTGTTCCCTAATTATTTAAAATATGATTCTAACAAACCTGTGTCCACTTGCGCCAAAGATGCGCCCTACCTACGCCTAAGATGCGCCCAACATGTGCCTGATGATGTCAACAAGCATCAGCAAATGTTAGAAATTTAGTAAAATACCCCTGCTCACTTGTACACACACTGAAACATTAATTTCTGACGAGAAAATTTTAAATGAGCTCAGATCGGACCATGGATATATTCGTTGAACTCGTATCGACACGTTGATCAATAATATGTGCTACTTGATGTGACGCCCCATGTAAACCACTGACCCAACAACTTGCTGAAGCCCAACCATGTGACTCAAAATGCTTAAACCCAAGTTATTAGTAGTAGTTTACATGATTCCTTATATACTTAGGATCACCCATGTAGACTTTCGATGTGGGACGGAATATCACAATCTCCCCACCTTTAAGATCTTGCGCTCTCGCAAAAGGCTGAACACTAGAGTCATTACGGCCTAACCCCGAGTCTGTTCTCTAGTGACCAAACAAAATCTCGACCCCACACTCGATCGTGTACACGAGTAGCTCTAATACCATTTTCTTTCCTTCCCAAGTTTCAAACCTTAGATCTTCCACCCAACCTCCCACATCGAAAGTTTACATGGGTGATCCTGGGTATATAAGGAACCATGTAAACTACTACTAACAACTTGGACTTAAGCATTTTGGGCCACATGGTTGGGTTTCAACAAGTTGTTGGGTTAGTAATTTACATGGGGCGTTTTCAAATGGTATCAAAGCGATCCATGTACACGATCGAGTGTGGGGTCAGAACTTTGTTTGGTCACTAGAGAACAGACGCGGGGTTAGGTCGTGGTGACTCTAGTGTTCAGCCCCTTGCGAGGGCGCAATGTCTTAAAGGTGGGGAGATTGTGATGTCATGTCCCACATCGAACGTCTACATGGGTGATCCTGGGTATGTAAGGAACCATGTAAACTACTACTAACAATTTGGGGTTAAGCATTTTGGGCCACATGGCTGGGTTTCGACAAGTTGTTGGATTAGTAATTTACATGGGGCATTTCACTTGAAGTTTGAAATTGTCGACTCAAAAATTGGGCTCCCGATGCCTTGTTTCGAACAACTGAAAACAGTCAGCATTATCTGTTTTTGCCCTAATCACTGTCAATGGACTTGTATCGTCATACTGATCAATAATATGAGGTCTTCATGATTCGGTGGAGTTGTGTTACAAATAGTGCTCCCGAATCTTGGCCTGTGCAAAGACGACGCACCCCTTTGTTTGTCGATTTACCGAATTTCTTCAGTTTTATTCTTGGAACATTCAATTGATCTCTGAGGCATTTCAATGATATCAAATCGAGATTTTTTATGAAAAATGAAGTGGTGAAGTCGTCTTGGCTTGATTTAAAAGCCTCCTCAGCTCCTGTTCAATCAAAAGGGCAAAACCGTCTGACCATACTCAAATTCCCCTCATACCTCCTTCAAATATCCTAACTGCTCACTAAGACGTGCTGAAACCCTAACATTCATTGCGGAGACATTCTGGACTGATTATATGATGATGTGAGACTTATACTTGCTGAATTGGCCATCCAGTGGCAAAATGGTCATTTTACGCATAAACTTATCCTAAGTCCTTTATGATGGCATGTTTCATGATAGCTTGAGCGGTGGGACAAAATTTGGTATCAACAACAGAGAATGATCTGTCGGCTATTCTGACTTTATCCTTACCAGAACAAGTAGAGTAAGAATCAAATACAGAGGAACAACCTTTCATATGATCGGAAGCACCGGAATCGATAATCCAAGGAACATTAAAAGAGGTAGTAAGTGCACTAACTGGAATACCTGTGTGAGCCAAATTGGATGATGTGGAGGTTGTTGTGAAAACAGAAGATATGGTAGATGGAGAATCAACTCGAGCCATAAAGCGCCAGAGAACCTGTATTTTCCCTTAAGAAAATTCACCTACATGATCAGAGGATACTTGAACCCCAGTACTAAAATTCGGTATGGTGACGAAGGACGAGTCCGAAACATGGGCCTGGGCCTGAGAGCTCTTGGAGCCACAACCACGACCACCGCGGCTGCCCCCTCGCCCACGGATTGGGTGGCCATGTAATTTTCAACAAAAATCTTTGGTATGACCGAAGTTATTGTAATAGTCACACTTGAGAGACTCACAATCCCGAGTCAGCTTACCATTTGGTGAAAGGGTGGCAAGCAAGGCAGAATGGTCAGTAGAAAGAGTGTGCACCATAGCACCCCTCCGACTCTCCTCCTGCTAGACAATGGCATAAGCCTTGCCTAAAGATGAAAACAGAAAACGGCCCAATAGCTGTACACGTATCTGATCATAGTCGATATTTAGGCCAGCAAGGAAGTCATAAACACACTCTTTCTCCAATCTTTTTAACCAAGTTACAGCATCATCAGCACAAACGGCCTGAAAACCCTGATAGTAATCGAACTCCTTCCAGACTCCACTTAACTCTGCATAATATATAGACACGGAGCGATGGTGCTAATCCAATGTGCGAAGGCGCTTTCTCAACTCAAAACACTGAGCATCATTATCTTGTTGTGAGTAGTTTTGGACTGTAGTAGTCCAAATTTTATATGATGTATCCAAGAGTAGAAAGGTATGATGAATCTCAGCCCGCATAGAAGTAAATAACCAAGTCATGACTAATGATTGCTGAGATTTGAATTGTTTTAAGGACAACATGCTCACTCTTATCAGGTGGGAGAACAAGGCCCTCAATGAACTCTAACATACCTCTGGCTTCAATGGCATAGTGGTTGGAAGCATCTTTAGTATCAGATGAACCCATGGGAACAATTTTGGGATCCTTAGCCATAGAACCAAACAAAACCGGACTGGAGACGAAAAAAGACAAATTGGAATTGATCAAAACTGGTTAGAATGGTCACAAATTGGATAGAACCAAAGTGGAACCAGGATGTATCGGGTAGTACCGGGCTAGAACTGGTTTGTCTCCGGTAGTATCAGGCTGAGACCAATTTGGATCGAGAGAACCGGTTTGGCTGACGTCAGCGAAGCATCAACGGTTGAAATGAGTGGCTGAGTCGGCTAGCAGAAACGGCTTAGGGCTGACGTGTACGCGAACATGGCGCGCATGCAGGCGTGTGGGTGGTTGGTGGCCAGAGATAACCACACGCCAAGGATGTTGGCAGCGCATGGGGGCGTCTCTGATAACGGGGTTGGAAATTTTGGACTCGTATGAAGATTCCGCATGTGTTTTTGGTGGGTGGATAACCGGTGGTGGATCGGAAAAACAAGCCAATGATGAAAAGTCAAAGATCGAGATCTGGAAAAAATGAACCGATAGTAGGAAGGCCAAGAGAGAGAGAGGTGTAGCGTCAACGCTATGGTGGGTATAGCACTGTCCGACCCCAGCGACAAACACTGGTGGTGGAGGCTTAAGATTAGACAACGGTGGCTAGGGTATTTTTGTTCTACTCTGATACCATGTTAGATTTAATAAAATCAAAGTTCTTTCCTATTAATCAAGCATACTATTTATGCAAGCAAAATAAGTCCTAATTTAATTAAATCTCTAACTAATTATACTTCTATCTTACATATGAAACTAAATCCTAATCCTAATATAATTACAGTTCTACACACATAAAATTTTTAACACTTACCTATGTAGCTTGACCACACTCCAACAATTACAATTCAATGTCTGCTCATTTTCCATCTCCGCTTTTTCGCAATCCGTTTCTGTGATCTTCAAGTCAAAGTAATCAAGATTTTCTTTGAATTCCCGATCGCATTTGAGATTAGCGCTTCATTCGTTTCATTGTTGTTGAGATTAATGCATCGAGCTTTAGAAAAATTTGTGCACATGGATTCCAAGATCTCATGCATTGATGCCATGCCCGAAGATCGGTTGCTCTTATGCCAAAAGATAAACCACCAAAACAGGAACAGAAGAAATGAACAGAGCTTTTCGAAGGGGAAACCCTAAAATTTGTGTACCAAGAAAATGAAGATTAGAACACAAAAGAAACGAGCATACAAACTTCTCAAACCCCGCGTTACACCCATTTTCACATAGGGAGTTAGCAAACTCACACACGTGCGCGCACAAACACACACTAATTAATCAGCTAACCACTAATGAAAATTCTATCCTCACTAACCAAGGAGCCAATTACCATCAAAACTGATGCCCATCAGCTACAATACAACAGAAGACACTCCAACCTCTACTTCTATCATATTCGGTCAATGGGCATGAAGCTGGGCTTCGCCTCTGGGCCCTTAACCGAAGAAATAGATTTGTTGAATATTTAGTCAGGAGTACCATGCTCTGGGCCTTGTGGATCCGGCTAAATTTATGGCATTCAGGACACCAAATTTGGGCTCCAATAGACCCTGTGTCCAATGTGCTCTAGCATTCCATGGGCTGGAATTCCGTCTTCAGAAACACCAGTCAACCACAGTTCCAATGTTGTAAGAGGGTTCAAAGCACTGGAATTTAGCCTCTTCTCAAGTAGAAGAGAAATTTTGTGTAGCTACTCCCACCAAATCTCTAGCATATATACATTATACACTAATCACAAGCCTTGTGCATTGTGTAGAACCATAGCTCATATAATTTTACCCAATTTCAGAGCACGCAAGCCTAACAAAATGATTAATCATTTTGTACTTTCAGATTAACATGTAGCATTTCTTATTCGGTACTTCCAGCCAATGAATTACATTAACAAACCGTGAATCATCTATTGTCTCCCAACAAAAGTGTATTGATGTTTAATCAAAAAAAATTGCCGCTACATAGAGAGAATATCACGTGAAAATGCCACATAATACTTCAGGAGCATTAAATAATTACTCAAACCAAGAAATTGCCAAAACTGCAATAGCAACACAAAAGAGGGAGACTTTCATCTATTTATAACCTTTTTCAAAAATTAGTATAAAGCATGAGAGCTGTTAGAATATTAGAGTTAGAATATAATTTAGTCCCACATTAATTATGTGTATTCTCCTAATTAGATAATTGCCTATATAAATAAAAGCATATGTGATAGGATAATTTAACACCCTATACACGTCTATTTCCCTCTCTCTCTTTCCTCCCAATAACAAGAGCATTTGGGAGTGATAACAATGAATGACCAAAGTACCAATTGCAATGCTTGAATTGCTCAAATCTCGAATTCAAACAACAGAACTATTCACAGTCACAGTGCCCTTCCTGTTATAACTTGTTTCCCTACTCATTGCAAACACCTTCCGGGGACGGTACCTACAAGAACGGTAAAACAAAAATTATGATACTAACGGAGAGTACATGAACATGAAAATTATACACACCCTACAATAGGTCAAATACAAGGAGGCCCTTTTACATCAGATTCTAATACCCAACACGTAAGTGAGGGGCTCCAACAAATCCAGTCAAATTAGAAAGAGTGGCAGCTGCTGAGAAACCTTAAGCAAAAATTAGCTTTGCTTCTGAATTAACAAAGTTTGGTTTGGTTGTTCAGAAAATCGTGTTATTGTTCCTGAGAACTTAACAAATCGTATAATTCAAGCAAATTATTCAAACTGAGAATATGGATGTTTGGTCACCCGCAGATGTTCCAAGGAATAATAAATGTCCAGCATTAAGCTTATAAACTCTCAAATTGAGAAAGTAGTAGAAACTCAGCATGAGAGATGGTATAAGATAAATGTTGAGCCAACCGGTATGCAAGATTCAGAAATTTCCATTTCCTTAGACCAAAACTTACAAGATTGCAACGTTTCCATGGGAAGTAAACAAAATATTGCATAAAGGATCAAAACACAATGAAAAATAGAGGAACTGTGTTTGGGCATGAATTTATATCATTTCAAAGTTAAAGTTGGTTAGTTCACGGGAAAAAAGATAAAGATGAAAGGCCTTTTAGGGATTTTATGAACTGGGAGAATCACGTAATACTTGTATTTGATAACTTCACTTAACCATACTATAAAGTTTTTCATTTGTTCAATTATGCAAATAAGAAACATATGAAATTACGTTCACTACTTCCCTTCTTATGTTTTTAATGCATTTAGACAAGTTTAATTGAAAATGCTCAGATGAATCTGAACTGTTCGTGCACTTGCAATGCTGGGTGAGGGGTCAGGAAAAGAAAATCTCCAAAGAAAGAATCGGGGTCCCCAATGACCGAGACAAATTTAATCTTTGCCCGAACTACTTGATATTTCTGTTTCTTCCAACATTCAGCTAGGTTGTAACCTTTTCTCTATGTAAATGGGTTCCTGCTTCCAGATTTTGCATGAAAAGTTAAGAAGAAATCACTAGGATGTACCAGACCCAGAGCTTCTGCCATACTTCTACGGCTCCCTTTTCCACAAACCACAACAAGCATGTCCATCAAGTATTCCCTTTGCCCTACTTTTAAATGCTTCTCAAGACCTCGAGCCACCATCTCCATCTCAGGCTGCACAACAGATTGGCCACACAAAAGAGAAGAGAATTCCATCAGTTCATAGCAACAAGAAAATGCCAACTACATTATCTAAATTGCATCATTGACAAATTACACTACCATATAGAAAGTGAAGATGCTCTAATTTTCGAGCAGTGACCACGGCACCACCAAGTTCATCAAACTCCCTAGTATCCAGGTGGCATCCAGGTTTATATTGAACTTCCTACGAACAGCGACCACCAAAAAAATTCTTAAACCCTCCCTTACGTGCAAATCTATCTAGCATTGGGAGATTTAAATGTCCATGAATGTAGAGAAGAAGAATACAAAATGATTCATCAATGTCAACATAGAAAGACTTGAACACGCGACTCCCTAGACACAAAAGTTCTAATACCATGTTAGATCACCAAGTGCCGTAAAGCTTATGATTTTTTAGACTTATTCAACAGCATATGTCAAGCTATCCACAGATCAAGCAGCAGAGTTGAACACCATCATGGTGCAGTGTAAGCCAAAAAGGAGAAATGAACAACCGGAAGGGGGTAATATAAGAGCAGCGAAACTGTGGATTAGTAAAATTGTAATAACACGAAAGGATATAGACACTAGACACACATAAAACCTGCAGTACATAAAAAGTGGTTGTTATAAATGGAAGACAAATATTCATGTCCATATAATTCTTTTAAAAAAGTAGTAGTAAACTAGTTAATTGCTTATTTAATTGGAAATAAATATGAAAAGTGCCAAAGGTCTTGCTGTATTTGTGTCCGGCGAATGAATCTGACAAGAGAGAAGAAAACAAAATAAAAAAAAAGAACAAATTGAATAAAAAAGCTGCATTCATTACCTATGTACTGTTAGGCTGAAAAAATGAAAATAAAATGAGTAGGGTTTTGTAGAAAATCAAATTTTATATTTAGCTATCATAGCAATGCATGAACAACTTTTTCAATTCTACTTTCCCTTCACAGTGATCCAAAAAATAGGTAAGCCAAACCAAGCAGAGCTTTAAATCTCAAACAATTGGGGTCGGCTTCATGAATCCGTTTTATTCAATGAGCTCGGTTGAGAGCATCATTTTCCATGATACCCAAAAAACTTAGATCCATTCAAACTACTGCCTTTAATTCCAATTTTGGTCCATCCATCCCCTAATGCTACCATATACTATAGGTCCATAACCATATCACTCCTAACTATTGCATCGACCGATCTCCAATAGACATGTCCAAACTATCTTAATCTATTTTCTCGCATCTTATCTTCTACCAGTGCTACCCCTACTGTTCCGCAAATGTTGTCGTTTATAACTTGGCGTCAAGTCCTAGATTTGACAAAATCTTATACATGAACCAATCCAATAATACGTTTTTCAGGACATCCTCGAATTCAAAATATGTTTGATTTGCCCTTCATAGTGCTATTGTGCACATAGAATATACCAAATTAAGAATCAATCAATGTTTCAAATAAAATAAAAAGTTGTACACAATATTGTTTTCCTAATCCAAATCCAAAATATAATCTAATGAATATTTTCATGATCTCTCACAAAACCTTTTTCGAAAAATGTGATGCCAGATACAATTCATAGCCACAATACTAATGATTACCAAAACTTTACCACCAAATGAAGAATACAAAAAATGGTCAATCTAAGACTACTAAATTTATATCGATAAATTTAACGATCGTCTTAACTTTATTAAAATGATAAGCATGGAAGAAAAAACATCTTCATTGAAATGATAAATTTATCAATCTGTAAAATCAAGAAATGAGAAATTTTTTCAATTTTAAGTTAATAAAATTTTGAAAAGTATGTCAAATAGAAAAATATCAACTACAGTAATAAATTTGATCATATGCATGTGAAAATAACAAGTTTACAAACTTGGTAAGCTATGAAGCATGAAAACTCCTAGATGGTCGCCCTATTCATGCCGGACACTCAAGGACATAGGCCACATGGCATGTCCATTAGATTTTAGGAATTTTTTGAGGAACATGATGGGGAAACGGCGGGGACACAATAGAGTGGTTATCGTTTAAGAAATATTGGGCCAAAATAAGAACATAAATAATATTTAGGTATATAGACATACACCACCAATTCGATAACGCATTCAATAGAAGCTCGAACAAAAATATTTAGTTATTTGTATGCATAAGTCTTAAAAAATATCTTGTCTTCTGCAGTGTCCACGTCCCAGTCCCCATTTTTTGCCATGTCCTGTATCTATGTCCATAGCTGTATGTGTCCACATAAAGAGGCTAGCAAAGGTTCTAGTCGGGATGCCTAGTGGCAATGGGCATATGGGTCGCCGATAGGAAAAATCTAAGAGAGAGGGTCATCAATATATAAAAAATGAAATAAAACAAAGAAAGAGGATCAATATTGAGCAGGGTTTCTCATGCGATGTCAATGTCATAACCACCTTCTCGTCCCTTACGGGAACATCTTTGACTGAGATCAAGTTAATGAAGTCACCCATATATTCTAAGAAGTATGAAGGCACATAACCAGTATACAAGCAAACATTGACGAAAGGGTAGAGAAGACTTCAGGGATTTTAGCAAGGTCTTCCTTGCCCAGGATTGGAACTATACACAAGATCTGCTTCATTAGTTAATCAACTCCACCAAGCAATTTGAATATAGATCAAGGAATTTGATTTTAAATAGAAGATAATCCGTTAATTATGCCTATAATTATTGCAAATTTTGACTTTCAACAAAAAAAAAATCTCTCATAGATTATACATTATGGGCATTATATTCTACTCATACTCAATTATGATCCAATTGTAACTTGTTCTTAAGGACACATTTATCCTAGGTCCACCTACCAATTCAGGACCTCATTGCAATACATTTTTCTACAATTCCCTATCTTGAAAATGGGACTTCTCGAGATCATCTTCAAAAAGTTTAGTTAATTGAAAGAATCAAATTAACGACAATCCCTACCTAGGAAAAGATAACAATAAGCGATAATTTTGTAGTACTATTCCCATTAGGAGTAGCTAGCAACATTCTTAATATTATAGTAGTTGTTTTTTGCCAAACGTTGCAATTGGGTCTAATCAATCTTAATAATAGACAAAATGCGTGACAACTAGATGTTAATCCGATAACCGGTCAAGATCGGTGGCCAAACCTCTAACCCCTTATCAACCTACCTTAAGCACTTCAACAAAGTTATTTGGAAATACAGGGCTAGGGTGTGCATGGAGTCAGAGGATATAATTCCTGGATTCTAAACCAAGAGATGACACCATTACTTAGCCTTTGGTCCTTCACCGATGAGCTACAGCCCACTGGAACATTGGATATGTAGATACAATTTGGACCATCAAATTATTTCAAAGAGGGATCATTTGTCTGAGTAGGCTTCTTCAGTTTGAGTATTGCCCTGAAGGGGTTTGGCGAGAACAAGCCATCAAGAGACCCATCGACCTATGAGCATGTACCACTTCAAAAACTCAATATCATACATCTTAAGCATTTTTGTTCCCGCTGTATGATCAAGACATTGTAATTGACGTCCCTAGTAATTACCATGAATTGAATACTTCAACACTAAACATGTGACTACGGTGTTGTTTGGTTAGAGCTAAGCTTGTAGTGTATTCTCATGTCTTAAAGCTTGATAAATAAAAGTTGATAGGTTGATTAATTTCGCCTAATCCAAGGTTAGGCAATGTGGAGAGCTCAACCAATATTTTGCCACCTGAAAACATAAATAGCCTTATAACTTGACAGATCACAAGGACTTGTCTCCTATCTCAAAACCTTTACACTTGCATCCATATATTGCATAACCCGAGACCAAATTCTTAGAGAGACACGAGAGAGAGAGAAGATGAATTTGCTCCAGCAATGCAAAATTTCGTGATTTTTGTGTATATCTAAGTGCTTTTACTTTATGTTTCTCGTCCATTCGTATACTTGCTTTTTCTTCGCACTTCCATTTTGATCTCATTAAAAACCATGTGTACCAAGGATGAGCTAATGTGGACTTACGTGGATCCCTGTGCTTTTATGGCAGAAACTTACATCTATATTTATGAGTGAAGACTTTTGGCTTGTCCTGATCTTTTTGTGGGACATCCAATATTCTGTTATAAGACTTCGGAATGTTGCATATAACTCAAAAAGCATTCAATTTTTGTTGTGCGACCTCTAGTTGAAAATTTTGTATGAATATAAAATGTTTTGAATGTAAATTAGGCACTTCCTCTAAGACAAAAACACTTCTATTTAAATTTAACTTGAGCTACCATTGTAAAGTTTTGAACAACTAGCTAGGGCCAGGGTCCAGAGCATCTACATGTTAAATACAGACAAGCTAGGAGGGGCATGCTTCCTTGAAACTAGGATGCAGGTTTGCTCAGTGTGAATCACATCATCATCGTAAAAAGGTGGAAGAACCAGTAAGGGCATGGAAAAAAGAATGATCACTTATCAAGGGCATTATGTGCACTCCGTGCATTCATTTGGCAAAAGGCGACTTTTGAAACAATGCATATGCTTTACGTAAATTAAAAAAGGGCTACCCAGTACACGAGGATCCTGCAATTGCAGGGTGCAGGGAATGGTTGAATTAAGCAGCCTTATTCCTGCAAGCGGAAGACGGGTGTTCCGACGACCCAAACCCGTGGCCACCAGGTCACACTGGGGCAACCTTACCGTTGCTCTTGAGCTGGCCTTAATATGCTTTATGTATTATGAAAGCCGAACAAAGTCTAGTATGTTCAACCTAAATAAGGCCCTATCTAGTTTTGTTTTGCACAGAATGATAACATTTTCTGTGAAATACTAGAAAGAAAACAGCACATACCGAGCACTCTTCTGGAGGAAATATCCGATGAATGAGACATATCTTTGACAGTTCCACCACTGCTTCAGAATGTTTACCTTGCATTTCCAATGCCTGAAAATCCAATACCGTTTTTTTTGTTTTAGTTTCGATTAGAAAAAAAAATCAAATAACTATCATAACAGAAATTTGAAAGACCTCCGAAGGCACCAACAGAATCATTTGGTATGTTTACTTAAACATCCAAATTGGTAATTACCCTTGAGCTCCATAATTCAGGTTAGCGGAATTTGTCATATGTATTGGTAGATAGAGGTTGCACGCCTTCTTTTTGTTCCATATAGACCATAGAATTAAAAACTCTGCCAAGTAGAATGGGGTTAGGCCTTCAATACCACTGAATGACATGGTTTGTGAGCACAGATGCCAGGCGCGTGGTGCAGCGTTAGGGAAGATGAAAGTCTAAGAAACATTGCAGCCTGGGCATAAAATGCTCAACAGATCTGACCTTATTACGTAATTCCATCAATTATTGATTTATCGTCAACACGAGACCATTACATGCTCTAATACCGTTTTTCAATTGAAGGCACTGTATGTTTACCGGAAAAATAATGAAGGATATACAATCCCATGGGATGAGTAATCTCATCTGTCCAACAGTGAGAAGGGACTAGAGGTTGGGCACATACTCTATGCATGCAGTTGAATATGTGAGGGTGTGGGAGTGGGTAGTTGGCTCTAGTAGTTTTATGACTTTACATTGTTGGTTATTTCATGTTAAAATAATTATAGTTGTAAATATTTATGTCTTATAGGGACAATTTTGAAAATCAATTTTGCGATGGAACTTCAAAATTTTGTTCACACCAGTTAGCCTTCTCCCTTTCCATACTATAGAAAAAATAGATTAAGTAATACCACACCACCCATGGTATTGCTTCCTATGTTTTGTGGAATATAATATCAGACGGATATTTAATTCTGCCCGCTTGAGTTCCAATCAAACGCACTATAAGCACTCCCCTTCAATCTATAGCCCACAACGATGTTCTTTTGTTCAGCCAAACAACCAGGCCTATAGGAAATGGTCCGAACATATCCCTTGAAGGTTTCTGCAGATAACAAAACCCAGGTTGTGTATGTAAACATCCCTAAATCCTAGTCAGAATTCCTAGGGCTCAATTGGCCTCAAATCACTGGGCACAAGTGCACAGATTAATTGGCCTCAAATAAGTTGGGAACTTTCTAAGGCTCGGTCAGCCCCAAATCCATTACCAAGAGTTAATAATTTCTCAGTCCTCTCAACCTACAATGATTTCTCGCTCCCCAGTGCTTCGTTCCAAGGAGGGGATTGTTGGCGTAAAATCTTCTCTGGTGCCAAGCCACGACACTCAATTTCTTTCTCCTTTGGCAACTCATCATTCATTCTCTCAACTCTCACTCTCACTCCTCATTGCTTCAATTAGGCTAGATGATCTCTCTGGGTGTTGGATTATAGACTCCCCCACAAGTCTGTCTAGAGCTTGTTAAGAATAAAGATATGTTTTGGGAATATTGCGGAATAATACGATTCTCATTAACTCAACGAATATA
>JABCMJ010024515.1:0-14265 GCA_014822125.1 Arbutus unedo | reverse complement strand
AATCACTTTTTGATATGCCATTTCGTGATTGATTGTTTCGTCATAAGGGCCGTTTGGATGGGATATAAGGAATGTGGATAATTTTTAGAAGGGATAAAAGAATTAACGTAACATGTTTAATATAATTTGGGAGAATAAAAATATAGGAGAATAACTTTTCATCCCCTCTAAAAATAATCCCCTTAAAAGGAGATAGAGGAGAATTATTTTGAGCACCCTCGTCCCAGCCCAAAAGTTATCCCCAAGTATTATCCAAGAATAATATCTCATCTCCCTTATTACAACTACAAAATAACCTTATATTTTATCTTCTATCCAAACTATTTATTTTTTTATCCTCCCTCTATAAACATCACATCAATGTGAGCTAACCCTCTAAAAATAATACTCCATCTTATTTTATCGCCTCAATAACTTATCTCTTGAAAATAATCATTTATCCAATTGGTCCCTGAGGGATAAAATCTACTTTCTTTGTTGAACTTTGGGCATTGTGTGATGGCCTCTTTGTGGTGGTCCATTCTGGTTTGTGCGATGTCATTTTTGAAACTGATGCGAAGATTTTTGTTACATTGCTATCACGGGATACACATGTCATCTCATCATTTTTATCCCATGCTTGATAATGCAAAATTTTAATGACTCGATGTCGAGCAATAACCATTAATCACATTTTCTGAGAAGGTAACCGATGTGCGAATCTCCTAGCCAAGGATGTAAATGTTGCGACTTGACAAATATTTTGTTTATCTTAATTATTCACCTGATGTTCGTTGTAATCTTTTGAATTCTGATGTTGCAGGGTTTCATACCCCAGACTATTTTCATAGTTATTCTAGTTTGCTGCCTATTTCAACCAAAACAAAAACAATGGGTATAATTTGAAGTTTCATAAGAATCGGCTATTTTTCTAAATAAATAAATAAATTTTCTTGTGTTTCTAGTAAGAAAGTGAAAGCTATGTAACTATTTTTAAATGGGTTGTAAGAAAAATTAACTTTTAAGACTTTTTTTTTTACTATTTTCGTGCTAATCAAATGCTAGAAAAATGTCACATTTTTTTGAAAAATTAGTTAGAAGTACAAATCTGTAGTTACTTAACTTATGAAATCCTGGCAAATTTGTTTATTGAGTTAAGATCTACTATTTTAAAAGTATTAATAGTTAGAACTCACTCTTTTGAAAGTGTTAATATGTTAGGTTATTTGATTAAAAAATTACCTTTATTACAAAATTACTAAATTTTAACAAATCTTGAAACTCTCATGATCTTTCAGTACATTGATTTTTTTATAATTTTTTATTTTGCATCTATTTTTTATGATTATTGGTTCGTCCCGATGAGAAATTTTAAAAAATTAAAAATTATGTTCAAAAAATTAAAATTAAAATAAAAAATATGAATAATAACTCAAAACAAGGTTTGTGCCCTCATGACCTTTTGGTGCACTAATTTTTTTGTAAATTTTTATTTGGCCTCATTTTTTCTTGATTATTAATTCATCTAGATAAGAAATTTTTAAAAATTCAAAAATTATGTTCAAAAAATATAAAAAATAAATCAAAATATGGTTTGCACCATCACGACCTTTCGGTACACTAACTC
The DNA here is from genome assembly GCA_014822125.1 of Arbutus unedo. Classification (NCBI taxonomy): domain Eukaryota; kingdom Viridiplantae; phylum Streptophyta; class Magnoliopsida; order Ericales; family Ericaceae; genus Arbutus; species Arbutus unedo. The sequence continues at coordinate 12,659 of JABCMJ010024515.1, read as the reverse complement.
TTTTATAACTTTTTATTTTGCCTCAAATTTTTATTGATTATTGGTTTGTCTTAAAAAAAATTAAAAATTATGTTCAAAAATTAAAAAATATAAAAAATAAATCAAAACATAGTTTCTACTCTCATGAACTTTTCGTACACTAATTTTTTTATAACTTTTTATTTTTCCTTAAATTTTTATTTATTATTAATCCGTCTAGATAAGAATTTTTTTAAAAATTAAAATTAAAAAAATAAAAAATATATGAAAAATAAGTGAAAACATGTTTTGTGCCCTCGCGACCTTTGGTACATCAATTTTTTTGTAACTTTTGATTATTGGTTCGTCTCAATAAGAAATTTTAAAAAAATTAAAAATTATGTTAAAAATTTTAAATTAAATAAAACAAATATGAAAAAAAGTCAAAACATGTTTTGTGCTCTCACGATCTTTTGGTACATCAATTTTTTTGTAACTTTTTATTTTGCCTCAAATTTTTACTAGATATTGGTTCGTCTCGATAAGAAATTTTAAAAAAAATAAAAAATTATGTTAAAAAATATAACAAATAAGTCAAAACATATTTTGTGCCCTTACGATCTTTTGGTACATCAATTTTTTTTCTAAATTTTTTATTTTGCTTCAAATTTTTATTAATTATTGGTTGAAAATTCAAAAAAATAAAAAATTGTTCAAATTTTTTAAAAGAATAGAAAATATGAAAAATAATAATATAAAAATAAATAATGTTATCTGTTATAAACTGGCATATGTATTTAGGCATAACATATCAACAGATAATGTTATCTGTTATAATTTCATATTTGTATCTCTGTAAAATAATGAAAACAGAACAATAAACTATAACAAATAATATTATCTGTTATAATTTGTTCTCTGTATATCTCTATAAAATAATAATAGACAAGGTTATCTGTTTTAATTTGTACTTTATATTTTGACATAATATAAAAACAGATAATATTTAGATTTCTTTTATTGAGACAAACCAACAAACCCCAAAAACTTGATGAAAATATAACAAATAAAAAAATAATAACTTATTTTTCGTGAAATATTTGTCTAGTCTCAATTAAGTTACGTGGCATCTTCAAAAGCATCATATTCCTAAAAATAAGCATTAGTTACGTTTATTCAATGCACACAGATTTATACATTATCGTTATATGTATAGACAAACAGAAGGATCTAGGTCTAGGAATTTTTCAGATTAAAACCTCGACTGGTGCTATGGATGACATTATGGTCCAGCTACGTTACAAGACACTTGGGTTTTGTATTTGGTGCAAGGATATTTTTGAAATCAGTATATCAAAAGGATTTCTCGCAGTACTTTATTATGTAATGTATTAATTATATTACAAGTTTGGTATTTTTGGACTTTTGATTAAGAGTCCAATTTTTTTATTTTTATTGTCTTTCTTACATTTGCAATCATTTCTACAAAAAAAATTTGCTCGACTAAAAACAGAGGGCCAGATAAATAGCCATGTCCGGTACATATGTAGTGATAAGGACTAGTTTGATGGGCAGAGGGAGGGAGAAATGGCAATCGGTGCGGTCGTTGAAGAAACGCGTAGAATATTGCTTCACAAAAACACGAGAGAGAGAGAGAGAGAGAGAGAGAGAGAGAGAGAGAAGAGGAAGTTGTGATAGCCATTAGCAGGCCACAGTGACACTGCGGCAACTACTATAAGTACTGGAGGGGAATCTTTGGTGTGGAATGGAACAATGTGGCAGATTAATGGTCATATGTTGGTGATGCACAGATGGGTTTAATCACTGCCGTCAATTCAATGTGATGAATTTGTGTTCGCGCGTGTGTGTGTGAGAGAGAGAGAGAGAGAGGGGGGGAAGTTGTGATAGCCATTAGCAGGCCACACTGTCACTGTACCAACTAGTAAAGTATTGGAGGGGAATTGTTGGAGTGGAATGGAACAATGTGGCGGATTAATGTTCATATGTATGTGCATGCACAAACGGGTTTATCACTGCCTTCAATTCAACGTGATGAATTATTGTGTTTGTGTGTGTGTGTGAGAGAGAGAGAGAGAGAGAGAGAGTTGTGTGTGTGTGTGTGAGAGAGAGAGAGAGAGAGAGAGAGAGAGAGAGTTCGGAATATACATTACTGCAAGTTGTTAAGAGTATACTGCAAAGTGCAAAAGAGCTGAATAGTAGACATCTTAATCTTCAAGGCAAAATTTATTAAATCAATCTCAAACAAATTTTAATCGAGCTGATACGATATACACTCGAGTCACTTAATTTTATCGCAAATGCATTTAAGCTTATTGTTTCCAACAGTGGGTTGCTGAAGTTTGGTTAGTTTTATGAGTCAAAAGCGAACATGTTTTCAATAAACTTATCCCAATGAGCTTTTAGGAGAAATTTAATGCAGTAAGCTCCTATAACATGATTTGGAAGCTCCATCAATTTTACCATTTCCAATTATCCGTGACTCGGTTCAGATTCAGCCATATAATAAGATTACAAACCCGTGTAATTATTCATGCAGTTTCCCGAAGACAATGTCGAATTATACATTACGTGAATCTCATACACAGAATAACAGAACATTAAAAGAATACACAGTTCTTGATTAGTTTGGGCCTTTTGGTTGATACCACAGTACGTGGTACCTGAATATTCTGTCATCACCCACAATGTTTCTGTCACTATCAAAACCAACCTTCTGAAATTGTTGAAACACATTAAAATGAGTGATTTGATGGAGAAATAGAGACATGGACCACTGAAAGATGGTGACAATACCTGATGGGAAAGTATATGGGTCTAGACGTTTTAGTTTGGGTATAAAGATGAATTGATCGTGACTAGTTCTCTGGGTAGAGGGAGGAGCTTTCTGGCAATGACGCTTGTTAAGAATCAGCGAGGTTGTGGGAGAAACACCTGGAAAGTGCTTCACCAAGAACACAATGCAGGGACAGAGTCGCAGGGAATGTTTTGGAGACTAGTAAGTTCCAGACACATCCGTGATGTTTCAGACACAGACCGGACCGATCTGACTAAAAAATCAGACCGAACCGTCGATTTGATTCTATTTGCTGGTCCGGTCTAATTTTTCGATTTATAGTTTCACCCTTAAGAACGATGGAATTTTCAGGCTCTTTTTGGTTTATTTCTACGAGACAAAAAGTTGTACTAGGAGAGGGAGAGTATTTAGTTGAAACAAATTTTTGTAACAAGTCTAGAAATATAGATATTTCGTGCACATCTGGATACAGATATACACGGAATCTTCGGATTCACATCAAGCTCACATGATTACAGAAGACTCTACGTGCATCCGATAATTCTGAACACACATATATATACGGATGTACACAGAATATCTGTGTTCTTAAATTTTTTCTTCTTGTAATATCCAAGAATATACCCAAATGGAAAGGGACTACACCCCTCAAAAGGAAGAAACCAAAAGATATGAGTTTAGACATTCCTAGGAGATTTTGAAACTGAGTTTAGACATTCCGTAGGGCCACTAATGAAAATCCAACTTTCAAAAATAGCTGAGTACTACCTCTATGGTAAGATTATTCAGTGCTTTCCTATTCAAAAGGTCTGATTATTTAGAATCTATTTTGCTCATAAGAAAGTAAGCGTTGATAAGAATAGCGGGATAATGAGTATCAAGCCAAATAGTTGTTTACAGCAAACAGAAAAATATTATTCAAAACGTCATTTCTTAATTATTATTTTTTTGCGTGTTCAAAATAAAAGTCGCTACTATGTTAACCTAACGTGGGTCAAAGCCAATTGACATGGCAATAGTATATTGAGTAGCGATGAACCCCACTTTATTTCATTTCACTATTTATGTATCACTCACTTCTAATCAAATTTTTCAATATAACGAATAAATAAATTCATATCAGATGTTAAGATAATTCTTTGAAAAAACGTGAAATATGCCACTTATATTTACATTATCAACGTTATCCAATGCAATCACCCATTTAATCTTTATGGAATTGGTACCAAGATTGTTGGATTAGAAGCTGTGTATTTAAAACCCTAATTACAAATTTCTTAACCAGCATTTAATAAGAGATTAAGAGCCCACTAGGAGAGTTGAAATTGTTGTCATGATCTAGAATCTCACTTTTCTTGCAACTAACAATACTAACCACTCCAACATCTTCGATACTTAATCCACAATTACAACTAATCCACTCTTTTATTAAATTCCTGTTTTCGTAAAAGATATGATAGAAAATAATTATAAACTCCATAACAGATCCATTAGTATCCCCTTTAATATTGTATTACAACCACTTCCCAATAAACAAGAAATAATCATTCTCTTGACTCCTTTAATTTCTAATAGTTATATCATGTTTGAATTTAAAATTTGGTTCTAGATAAGGGAAGGGGGAAGTTTAAGTCCCAAACGACAATGATAGATCAGAAAATCATTAATAAAGAGAGAGATGAGAGAATTTATCATAGAAGTTTGACTACTTAGACACAAAACCGAAAGCCATTGAGCTTTACATGATTGAAATCAAAGAAAATGACAATATCCAGAGGCTATAATGGGTGACACTAGTGAGAAAATCCTATCAAAATCTTACCTTTTGTGATTATCTACAATGTTTGTCATGAACTCATGATTAACCATGCACTAGCTTGGCAATAATTGGAACCTTGAATCAGCCTCTTACAACACCACAAGCAGGACAAAAAGGCAACAGACAGAGAAAAATCACAAACCTAATAGTATACATGCCCAAATAACTGTTGATATTAGGAAACCCTAATAGTCTCCACTGTATTCACAAGTGATTTCAAACAATTTTATCACTTCCCAACACCAATAGGTGAGACTGCAACAACTCTCAGAGAAAGAACAAAACAAGAATATTTGGCATGAAGGTGTAAACAAAGTGGTTTTAACAAGAACATCACTTTTGACATTAAGAACAAGAATAGTGAGTTGGAAATAAAACAATACTGTATGTTGAACCCATCAAACAGAACAGCTGGAAAATCATTCATGTGAATAAGCACAATTACCACTTGGTTTTTTAACATACACATCAAATACAAAAAGCACAACTACCATTCGTTAACATTAACTCTCCAGACAGTAATCTTCTCAATACGATAAGGTCGCGTAACGAATCATAGACTTCAGACACAAACAAATGAACATGTACTCTTTCGACGAAACCAACAAGCACGGTAAGACATAAAAAGCATCTAAACCATGATCTCTGCACTCCAGCACCAAGCCATCTTATCACTCTGGTTCTTCCATCAAACAAACACTCCTCCCGTTTCACAATACACAGAATCTTTCTACCACAGACTATGTAACTGGAAAGCAGTCAATCACATCCAAGCACTGGCTTAGTCTCTGTTCTTCGATTTCTCCATGGCCCTGGGAGCTGCAGATCATACCAGAAGGAGACATAAATTACTTAGATCTATGCTGCGTTCATAATTCAATAGCATCATAGCAAAACCAGCGAAACGAAACACACACCTAATCCAATGGCATCAGAGCTCTTCATGATCTTGAGCCGCTTGCATGATTCAATAAACATCCTGTCAATCAAACGAAATAGTTAAGGAATACTGTTGTACGAAAAGCAACCAAAGACGCAATTATTTTCCTTGAAAGTAATCAAGGGAAAATGAATATTTTCTCATGCCCTTCTCTTTGGGGGGAAAATCGTAATTTAAGGTTTCCTTTTCTTCCATTCCATACTCTCAAAGTAAAAGGATGTTGAATGATTGATTCTCCATTGAAGGAATGCCAAAGAGTTTCCAATGTATATTTCAGAGAAATGCAGCAGGTTATGAGCCAGTTGATCAACAGCAGAGAAGATCCACCATTTGTTATTACTAGTTGTAAAGGGCTATCCAACAAGAAACTTATAGAATTTCACTGTATAGTTCACCAACCAAGAGTTCAAATGCCAATGATCTATGTAGGAAACCAGCATCTTGTCATATCTTAAACATCATATTCCTCAGCAGTTCCAATAGATAGCATCAGTTAGAGATCCCCTAATTTATAGACTGTAAGATCAAGAATCTGAAGTTTTTGTCAAGCCGTAGGTCTTCATTTCCAACCCCAAGTATTCCATCAACTTATTGCAATTTAAAACTAGTTCACACTGAAAACATACAGGATGTGAAAGTTCAGATCAAACATAAATAACAGCCCAACTGCCCAACTGAGGGTAACATCAAATCAACTGGCAAAACAATCAACTATTTAGCTGTCCAAGGCCATCATTTATATAACTTCTTCTGTAAAATTCTCTCGACCCCTGAACAATTAATAGAAAGGCAGTTGTGAAAGATAATTGACAAAGAGACATTTGACAGCAGAACACACTAGATTTACTGCATAAATAACACAAAATAAACTAAGAAACAATCAAGCAAGACATGCAAACCATTAATGTGTCATTTCAAAATATGATTATCAAAAAAAAGACTGCTTCATTGAAAATTAATCCAAAAGACTGCAACCACACATAGTGTGTTCTGCCATCAAAGATAGCACCCATAATTTTTATTTGATCTTTCATACACTTGCAACAAGAAACATGACTACTCGATGATTTCCAATCAAATATGCTGTTATGAGTTATCTCAAATAGAAAGTGCCCAAATATTCTGCAAATGATCAACTGATGCTCGATAAGTGCCATACAAGAAAAGATTTAAGTTCAAAGAGTTACATTGAGATGTGCAAATCTTTGTCCCATGCTGTAGAACCAAGTCTTGGACATCCCACAATAGTCAAGTTGTAAAGCAGGAACCTTTTTAATTATACTTAAAGTCTATTCTTGTAGCTCATATCAATGTGTTTACAAAAGTTCACCATAAGCAAGAAATGAAAAGCACATATATTTCTGTACCAGGCAGTTATAGATGTGTACAGATCCTGATGTGCTAAGATATTATGGGATCCTGAGATAATGGATCAAACCAATCCAAACAGATTCGGTTCCTTAACACGGATGTGTATGGGACACAAGATGCTCATCAGATGTATACATGTGACGAACAAAGTCACAAACTAACAAGGACTATTAACTGGAAAATAAACACTTCAACACACAAACACGTAGGTTTTGATGCCCTTCAACCATACTTTGACATCACGAGTGCAACTTGTTTACAATTTCTTAAAACCGCGTTGCTTACTTTTACCACGTAATTTAATGGTCGTTCCACCATACATGAAAAAATGACACAAATGGTCAATCACATTGCCAAATGAAAAAGGAAAAAAGGTTTATAAAATCATGTCAATTAAGTATAAGCAATTAAGTATTCCAGTCTTGTTTGACAGCACTTAAAATGACTCACTTGGTTGCTTTTATCACTTGCTTTGCCAATAACGCTAAAATTATCTCAAAGGTAGCTCAGTTTCCTTTGGTATATCAAACAGACAAAGTATGAACTATGTACTTCAAACTACGTACTTACAATATAACTAATAACCATATGTGGAACTACAGACAAAATATGTGTAAATCGGTAGTATGAAGTCATAAAATAGGTAGAGTTGATAGAATCTTACTCCCATGGGACATCTCCCACAAGCATCCAGTCACCATCCTTATCCTCGTATGTAAGCACGCATTCTGAACCATGCAGAATATCCCTCAACTTGCTCTCACTAAGCATGTCCTTCCCTGACGCTCCATGGGGTCCCCATTGACCTGATATTAAAATAGCATGTAGCAACTTATTTCAGCGCGGTTACAAATGGTGCTTTTTGTACATCTTAATGAAACGGCTTAAATATGTATGCATGCTATGCATCCATCAAATCAAACATGTAACCAAATCTGTCACTTCAAAAATCGTTCACCTATGGTGAAGCAGCTGAACATCTTCTCAAGCGCAGATGAAAGTTCTTGATACGTAGAGTACATCCTCAGATCCACCTTCCTCAGATAAGGAGCACCATCCATGCTAACCTTGACAAAAAGTGCACCAGGACCTGGCTTTCCATCAACTTCGTCACTGTTCTTTGAAGTGGTAGACAGTGTATTCTTCCTATATGATCTTATAGGAGGCCAACCAACAACCTGAGCCCTGGAATGGAAAAAATGTCAATCCTGTTGTGTAACAGGAAAAATCCAAATGCATGAGTATTTTGGTCTATTTTCGCTCCCTAAATTTCCCAATTTTTTGGTGAGTTCTTCACTTACTTTGCAGCGGGTTGTGCACTACTATTGTTGTTAGTAGCCTTAATGTCGTTATGGCTAGTTCCACTTGTGACACGAGGTCGTTCCTGTGACACCTTTGGTGGCACTTCCTTCATTATGTTTGAATGAGCCACAGATGCCCTAGAAGCCAGCCCAACATTTAAGCCTGCATTACCAGGAAACTTTCCCGTGGTCTGCGGAGCTTCAGATTCAGAAGCAGCGGCATTAAACATCCACTTTCCTTCAGTATACACAGACCCTTTCATCTCTGAGAACCCACCCATGGTGTCAGAGAAACCTCTTTTGTTGCCTGAAACAACATTCTTTGGCGGTTGTGCACAGATTCCATCTTTTGAAGGAAGCAAAGGAAACAAGTATTTCTCTTCGAATTTCCCCGAGCTCAGTGGGCTACGTTCTAGATCTCGTTCAGGGGATTGGCAACCAGGTAGACCAAGCCTTAACTCTGTGGCCTTCAGATTTAGGTTGCTCTTACTATCCTCTGACACAGTTGAGACTGGGGAGCTGTCCCCCGAAGAACAATCTGACAACCCCAGATAATTCCGTTCTTTCAATTCTAAAACATTCTGGGCAGCAGCCACTTTGGATATACTGGCCCGACCTTCCCCCTCAACACCTACCAGTGGCGTAGACATCAGACTCCAAAACTTCTGGGATTTCCTCTTAACCTGTTTGAAATCAAAACAATTAGATTTCCTTTACCAACTGGAGAAGTTGCATAGGTCAGTGTGTATGTGCATGGTTTGTAAGAAAAACACATGTTTAAAAGATGAACTCCTCAGAGAAAATCCATCTGGGAAAAAAATGAATTTAAACAAGAAATCCAAAAAACAGCTTGGATAGGAAGTAAAAAGTTTTTATACTAATTGTGGGCATTAACTGGCCAAGACCAGTTAACATTTTTATCAAGTTTTTTTCCCCAATGAATTACTCATTAGATCTCTCCAGCCAAACAATAATTCCCTTAGAAAAGGATTTTCCAGTCAAACAGACGCAAAAAAAAAAAAACACTTTCATAAGATCCAACATGACTATAAAAATCTGATAATTACTCAAATTAGAATGAGGGTTATGATTAATTGAAATCATTAGCGCATTAAACATCCTAACAGAGTGAAAAAATTCAAAAGTTTTTCGAAATTGAAATTAGGATATGTTTACAGTCCAGCTCCTGGAGGGCAGATAGTACTTTGAAGAAAGGCAAAATGCAAATTACAAACTTCTACACAGCAAAACCACATCCTTTGGCAGACCCTTCAACCAATCTCAAAGGGTCAACGAGAGAAGATAAAAAATGAAGATGATGATGACAATTATGGTAAGACGAGTCTGTATGAGACAACTAACACTAAAAAACAAGACATCAGCGTTGTCTTTGATAATTTAAGCCCTAATATACTCGGGGAGGAAATTGAATTGCTTACATGCCCTTTAGATTGTGAGAAAGGGAGAGAAAAGAAGTTGCGATTTCTCACCAAAAGTGACGAGATTTGGTGAAAACAAAATGGACATTCATCTTTTCTTTTTCTTTTTTTTTTAAATCTTCTTCATCCCTCAACTGTTTAAGTTATCTAAATAAGTGAAAAAGATTTTTTTTTCTTTGCTTTTCTCACCGCTTGTCACTATCCAAATCGGCTGTAACAATGAAAAGTCCAATCCAAACAAATGAACACTATTCGCAACTCGCAAGCCGTAATCTGAAGTATAAAGACCTAAAAGAAAGGAAGCACTCAGCCAAGCAAGAGAGAGAGAGAGAGAGAGAGAGCGATCAGCTAAGGCATGAGAAGACTCTGTTAACACGTGGCAAAGTTAGGAAACTCTGTTAATTTTACTTCAGATTTTCTTCAGCATCCTCGGCAACCAAACAGACACGAAGAGGTAGAAAATGAATGTAAACTTCCAATTCAATACCCAAGAGCTCTTGAAAGACAGAAACCAGCTCAAATTTATCATCAAACCATGCAAAAAGGAAGACAAACAACTATAAGAAAAAACAAACTTCCACAAGAAAAAGGCTCAGAGTAAGCTAAACAGAAAAAAAAATACACAAATTAAAACCGTTGGAAAATGAAGACAAAATCAAGATCTCACAACCCAAACCTGACTTCAACCAAAACATTGCTAAAAAATATATATATACACATACACACATTACATATATATATATATATATATCTATGCATATGCAGTATCAAAAGCCAGAAAGATACCTGAACAAGTTTCGTTATCCACCGGAGAGAGAATAGAGATACAAGCCTTGAGATCGCAACAAATAGCACCAAATGCAGATAACAAAAAGTAGAGAGAGAGAGAGAGATTAAGGACCCTCCATTAAAGCAGACAAAAGCTCAAGCTGTTGGCCGTGAACAACGAAGCTGAGGAAAGATAAAAGGCCGAAAGGGGCAAAAAGGAAAATTAGAGGAAAAGTTTGGTTAGTTTTTTTTCCTTGGCCGATCTGGAGGGGAGAGATTTGATTGACGGATGGGATTGGCTTAAGCAAAGCGATATGAGCCGTTGATCGTTGGTTTTTCTAATATTGTACGTCTGTCTTCATGGAAGAAGGTGTAGGGGAATCATTTTGTTTGGGAAAGGTTTCGTAAAGACAGTTTCTGGTTTTTGCTTTCCAGTCTCGGCTAAAATGCGCCGGGTTAAAGTCTAATTACGAATATAACCTTGTTTGTTTCTAAATGTACTAGTAATAAACACCGTGGCAAGTTTCATATCAGGATAATAATCGTGTCAAAATTATAATCTTATTAAATTAATTAATTAGTCTCGTATATATTTTATGAAATTAAATGTGTCATTAGTTTATTTTATTTTAAACTTCTTTGTTGAACATGAAAAGAGTTTACAACAGGGGAAATGTTTTAAGATAATTTATCTGATATAATTTAGAAGTAGGTATTTTTAGTATTTCCCCTTAAATTATGTTTTTTCCAATGCATATTCATTTTACTGTTGTTCTTTTCGTTAAAAAAATAACAAATATTTTAAAATAAAGACCAAAAAGGTATTTGTCAGCTCCAACTTAACATGTTGGTGCACGGGAGTATGATTATGTTGTGTCTTTACTTAATCAAATAATTAAAAAGGAGACAGTGCAATTGGAAAAGATTTACTATTAATACCAAATATATAAATAATCATTAAACAGAAAGTATAACACATACTACAACATTCCGAATTAGTAAGGTGAAAATGGTAATTTGGGAAGTGTTGACTGACTGGATAGAGCTTTATCACGACGGATTTTGAAAAATTATAGTGCAGTTTTTTGTACTATGTACGTAGTGCGATTAAAATAATAGAATTTTATTCATTTTATCCTTAAAACTATATCATTTTGATCTCTTGTATTTTAATATCAATTCGCGTGATTAGTCAAAATATTATAATTTTGAGAATAAAATTACATTATTTTGCGCTCAAGACAAAAAAATTACATTGTAATTCTCCCAAATCATATTAGGATAACTTTTAATAAAGTGGAGGCAAAGTGGAAGTTTATATAAATGACAATTTCAACACAAATAAAACAGCCAACCTGTTTAGCCATAAATATCAAATTGAGCAAATCAACTAATAAATATCTAATTGAACCGATCCACTCGTGACAGGGGGAATCATGCTCTTGACACAATTGTCTAAAATACCCCCGAAGTGCCTTTCCAAATGAGGGAAAACCAGCTTTAAATATGTAAAAAATAATGGCCCGTAATTGAGCAACTCAAATTTTCTGTACCGAAAATTTATTATTTTATTAAATTTCTGATCATAAGTACTATTAAATTTTTTATATGTTGTAAGTGTTAAAATAAATTTTAAAAAAATAGAAAAAGATAAAAAGGGGGGGAGGGGAGGGGAGGGGTGAAAGCGGAAAAGGGTAGGGGAGTGGGTGTAAGTCAAGTAAAGGAGCATTTATTTTGGGAGAATGGATTGAGGGGACAGAGGAAAACAGGTGGAAGGGGGTGTGATTAGGGGGACAAGAAAGCGGCATTTGAAGTAGGATTGCCGGGTGGTGAACGGGACATCCAACCTCCACTCACATCTCCATCTTTCTCTCTCCTAAAACCTTACGTTTTGTTTGGGTTGGGGGAAAACTAAAATCATTTTTTCTGCAGGTTCCAGTTTTATAACTGCACCCACCGTATCAGGTTTTCCCCGTGGGTCCATTACTTTTTTTATGCTCTCCAAATACTATTTGACATTTATATATAGTATTTAATGGAAAATTTTTGTTGGGCATAACATGTAATGTGTTGTATAATAGATTTTTGTTGGGTTGTTTTGAGATAAAGAATGACTCAATACTGTATGTCATGTAGAATTTCAAAAGTATTATATAATTAGGGGTGAATTTAGACTAATTTTTCCTTATTTAATGCAATCGGTTTCGTTTGATGTATCTTTATTTTTTTATAATTTTTCATTAATTCT